>JZKD02S1857110.1:206009-232478 GCA_000966675.3 Picea glauca | reverse complement strand
CCATCATTTCTGATCGGGATTCTCGATTTGTTGGAAGTTTTTGGTCGAGTTTGTGGGCACTCATGGACACCAAGTTGAAAAAGAGCACATCTTTTCATCTGCAGACAGATGGTCAAACAGAGGTGGTGAATCATACCGTGGTACATCTTCTTCGTGCTTATTGTAGTAAGCATCCTAAGCTTCGGGATGAACATTTACACTACGTTCAACATGCGTACAATCGAGCTAAGCACTCTTCGACTCAAATGTCGCCATTTGAGGCATGTTTTGGCTATTTGCCCAAGTCGCCTTTAGATTTCATCTTTGAGAAAGATATTATTGTTGATGGGCAATATGATATTGATCGGGCAGAGAAGTTCATTGAACAAATTCAGTCGATACATCAGGTGGTGCAAGAGTAGTTGGAAAAGAGTCAGGCCAAGTACAAAGTGAGACATGACAAGCATTGTGTTGATCACAGTTTCGAATTTGGTGATGAAGTATGGCTTTACATCAGCAAGGAGAGGCTTAAAGGAGAAGGTAAAAAGTTGAAACCAATTCGATATGGTCCCTTCAAAATTATTGACAAGATTGGTAATAATGCTTTTCATTTAGATTTGCCTCCATATATGCAGATGTATGCAGTTGTTAATGTTGAGAATTTGAAGTTGTATGAGCCTCCAATGATTGATGATCAAGGAGACCATGTTCAGATTCCTTCCATAGATGATTTTTCTTTAGTGTATCTAACAGAACTGCAGGAAGACACCATACTTGACAGGAGAATGCGAACTTCGAAGCGACGAAATGTGGAGTATTTGCGAGTTGGTCTTAAAGGGACGAATCCCAGCAAGGCCAAATGGATTGAGGTTGGAAGGGTGAGGGAACTTTACCCTCATATTCACATAGACTGAGATAGTCTTTTGGAGGTCCAAAAGCTTCCCAATGTGGAGGTGTGATCAAGGGATCAAATTTTGCTCAATTTTCAAAGTGCTCGGAATGTGACGAAAACAGTGCCATTGTGTCCGTCTCATCTTCCTAATTCTGGCGGTATATTTACTTTCTCAAACGAAGTCCGTATGGAGGAGATATCATGATCTATCTGCCAAGCCAAACAGGAAAAATTTTTGGATGTTGACTGTACCTGTCCGTACAGTCCGTCCGGTGACGTGGCAGGACCGTACAGGTCGTACGGTGATGATGTGGCAATTGTCTATTGCTTGGTTGCTGGTGAATCAGGTGGAGACACGTGTCCAGTTGGTGGAAAGTAATATGAGGACACGTGGCCCAATCCCTGGGTGCCACGTGTCCCCCTCATTATTGTTTATTGGGTTGTATATATTTGTATTGGGATTCCACGGGGTTCGATCCCCGGACCTCCCCCCACACTAACGCCTTCGCGAACCTTCGCTAGCCATTACACCACCGTTTGTTCCTTGTTATCATTACAGGAAACATTCTATTTATATTTGATGTGTTGTATATCGGGTGGGGGGTCGGGCCAGGGCTAAGCCCCGACCCATGGTCGTTTTTTATTACATATGACCCAACATATAACATATAGCCCGACCGTTTGGCGCGCGCACAATTGCATTGTATTGCATTGCATTGTAATGTATTATATATATATATATCATGTGTATGCGTGGGGTTTGAAACCACGACCCGTGGTTCTATGTAACCGTGTGTTAAATGTTGGTGCGGGACCCAAAATGGAAGTTGCACGATTTCCAAACGGTTTAACCACCATTTTTCCCAGCGCGAGGTCACATGGCCATATGCCCAGGTGCCGAGGCGGTTAGGGGCTGGAGGTACCTTAATCATCCTACAGTTTGCACCATTGGCATGGTTGCACCCGATGCTGGGTTTTTATGCTTAAAAGAGCGTGTGAGCCAGGTTTGTTGAAGGAGGGTGTGAATTGTAGAACCAGAGACAGCAAGCTTGAAGAGGGAGACTTCTAGGAGGCCTAAATTCTTCATTTTTCGACCGATTGAGGTGCCAAAAGAGCCTAGATAGGGGTTTTGGGATGCTGGGAATCCATTGAAGCAGTCGGTTTGTCAGTTTGAGCATTTTAAGACATGTTTTTGAGCATTTTTTGAGAAATTAATAATAATGATCCATTGGAAGTTGGACCAAGAGATGTAGCCCATAAGAGGGGTGAACTCCTTTATCAATTGTCGTGCACATGTGTTTATGTTCAATGTTTATGCTTATGTCAATGTGTATTTTGCATAAGTAATCCTTAATTTATGTGTTGCAAATTGATCCTGTTGCTTTAAACACATAACATTTCACTTGCAATAAGTTTTCAAGTTTTTCAAGTCTTCTTCATTTTTAGATCATAGTATCTCCATGGGATGGAGTATGTAATGTATGTTGGATTGCTAAGAGGGGGGTGAATCAGTAATAGAGCAATTTAATCCTTTTTAGCCATAGTATATAAGTGTTGTTTATCTTTATGATAAATTTACCATTATCATTCAACACGTTCATAATAAATAAACCATGAATAACGAGAAATCATACACATACATAGTACACCGATATTTTTACATGGAAACCCAATGCGACAGAAAACCACAGAATGATTTTTATTATATGTCTTTAAGAATTACATTCAATGGAAGCACCAAATTCCTTTGTTCTCCAACTGCAAATAGAAGGAGGATCCAACCCCCATATTTTCAGGCTACAACCCAAGGGAAGTGCCAACTCCCCAGTTTTATTGCTACAACTAGAAGGAGGATACAACCCCCTATGTTCAATCACCCTAAAATATAAGTGTCAAATAAATGATGAAACTACTACCACACTATCATTGTGAGATATGTCACTATAAACCTATACCAATCTATGCCAACATCCTATAACCAACCTGTAATCAACCTATACCAGTAATCATCCTATACCAACATATACATGACCTTTATATGTTGTAGCACATGTATGTACCTAATGTAAATGTGTTTAACCTCCATAGAATAGATCTATCTAGAAAATGACATACACAATTTGCAGAGAAAATATGAGAAAAGAGAAGGAGAGAAAGATGGAAGAATTCTCATTAACCAATTAAATGAATGATAATTTACACATGATATATTTTGTATAACTCAACTAATGCACAGTGGAGGAGAAGACAATGTGCCATAGTGATTCTCTAGAGTGATCTGGAGACACATCAACAGTTACAGGAGTAAACTTCCACCTAGTCTAGTCTCTCAGGCAGTTATAGGAGTGAACTACCACCTAGTCTGAGTTAACTAGTCTCTCAGTCTTCAATTAATTGACTGAAATAGAGTGAAGTGAGGAGGAGATCAGGGAATCATAAGTAATGCAATAGTATAGTGATAATCCCAAGTACAATTCTCATTAGCTGGGGATGATCCCAACGTTGCATGGTGATGATCCCAATGCAGCATCTAGACTCCACTCAACTGATCAAACGGAAGTGTGAACTAAAGAGAAAAATATCTTAGAGGAATATTCTCTCTAAACTATAGGAGAGTGAATAATGACTAATAGACATAGGGAAACACTTAGGGAAAATAAATCCTAGGTGTGTGTGAAGTATCTACAACACCCCCCCTAAACACCACTATGGTGAAAATAAAGAATGGGTCCCGACAACAAGGCCATGTTAGGTACCCAAATAAAAAATATACACTGAAATAAATGAGGAAAGAGGGAAAACATCATGGGAAAACCCCTCCTCAAAGTACAATGTATGTAAAAAGAAGAATTGTCAGTTGCTAGGAAACAATGTCCTTCACTCCAAGACGATTGTGTGGAGAATGGAACTTCTTCTCAATGAAGGTCTTGGTGAATATTTTTGTAGACTGTTCTACTGAACAACAAAAATGCAGGTCGATCATCCCCTCATGTACTAAGTCCCAGATGTAGTGCATGTGGATATCGATGTCCTTCGTCCACTGCCTATGAACTGGATATCTGCAGAAATTCAGAGTGCTCTGGTTGTCACACCAAATGACGATTGGATAATGAAACTGAATGCCCAACTCAGTGAGAAAATGTTGTAGCCACATAGCCTGAATGGTTATGTTAACTACCCCTATATACTCTACCTCATCTGAACATAGAGAAATAGAAACTTGCTTCTTTCTCAAACAACAAATAAGCCCGAAACCAAGACTGTGTGAGTAACCAGATGTGGATTTACGATCAATGTTATCACCAGCCCAGTCAGAATCAATGAATCCGATGAGGTCCAATGTAGAGTCTACTACATAGTGAATCCTAAAGGTGATGTTTCCCTATACATATCGAATGATACACTTTGCAACCTTCCAATGTATCTGATGTGGCTCTTGCATGAACATGGAAACTACTCCAACTTCATAGGAGATGTCTGGTCTAGAGTGTGTGAGATACAAAAATCTCCCCACTAGATGTCTGTACAATGTGTTGTCAACCATTGGAGTGTCCCCGCCATCCTCAATTCTGACTCCTGATAGGAAAGGATTTGGGGCAGACTTGCAGTCTTTCATATGAAATATCTCAAGGAGATCTCATGCATACTTGGTATGAGAGAGTTTCATGCATGATGCATCCTAACTAATATCAAGTCCAAGGAAAAAATGTAGTGAACCCATGTCCATCATCAAGAACCTCTCATGAAGAATCCTCTTGACTACAACAATCATTAAAGTCGAGCAACGTGTGATCAACAAATCATCAACATACATAAATAGGAGTAGAAGTGAATCAGTCGTTCTGAGCATGTAAACATTTGGGTCTGACTTACAACATACAAAGTTCAGTGACAAAAGGTAGGAGTTCATATTGGTATACCATGCCATCGGATCCTTCTTGAAGCCATAAAGAGACTTCTTTAGTTGACATACTAAGATGAATCCTGTATAAATCCCTGTGGTTGTTCCATATAGATCTCCTCAGAGAGATATCCATGAAGAAATGCATTCTTCACATCCATTTGATGGACTTGCCATCCTTTGGCTATTGCAATGGCAAGTTCCAAATGTATGGAATCCATATTCACTACTGGAGAGAAGGTCTCTTCATAGTCAATACCATGCACATGTTGAAATCCTTTGGCAACTATCCTGGCTTTGTATATTCTAACTTGTCCATTTGTTGTGCTCTTGATCTTGTAGACCCATCTACACCTGCAAAGTTTCCTTCATGAAGGAATGGGAACCAGATCCCATGTCTAGTTCTCAAGGAGGGAGTTGTACTCCTCGTACAACCTCGCCATAGGACTATGGATCTGAAGACTGAACCAAGAAAATATGACTGGGTGGCATCTATTCAGTGGTAGTGAGTGCAATAGGAGGCTACTCAAAATCATATCGAGTCCTCCTAGTATTATATGGATCCCCAACAAGATCTCATGCATCCTGAAGAGTAGTCTTGGCCCACTTGGGCCTTGGCTTTGGATTTGCATGCTCATCATCTTTGACAGGTGGAAGAACAAAAGTGTCTTCATGCAGGTGCTAAGGTACATGAGAGACACTTTCCTCGAATTGGAAACTACACTCAATGATGAGTTGGCACGTGGAAATATCAATGAGTCTGTATCCTTTCACACCATCAGGGTATCCAACAAAGATACACTATGTGTTATGTGGATCAAGTGTCTTCCTCTTCTCAAATGGAATCCTGACCCATGCACGTGAACCGAAAATATGGAAGTGGGTCACTTCCGGTTTGAGGCTGCTCCAAGCCTCATAGGGGGTCTTATTCTTGACATATCTATGGGGAGATCTATTTTGGATGTATCTTGCACAATCAAGTTCTTCATCCCATAATCGCTGTGGAAGTGACTTTGCATGTATCATGCAAGATGCCACCTCTATTAGAGATCTATTTTTCCACTCAGAAACTCTATTTTGTTGTGACGTATAAGGAACCATGTGTTGCAACTGAATCTTGGCCTCATGACAAAGATTTTTTATCTCATGTTTTTTATACTCTCCCTCGTTATCTATTCGGAGGACTTTGATTTTCTTTCCTGACTGTGTCTCAACAAGGGATTTAAAATCTTTGAGGTGTTGAAAGACCTATGATTTTTTCTCGAGAAAGAAAATCCATGTGAAGTGTGAGAAATCATCAAAAAAATTTATCACATACCTTTCTTTAATGATTCATGGATGTGGAAAAGGGCCCATTAGATCACTATGGATCAGATCTAAAGGAAAGGAATCCTTCTGAGTCTTTCCTTTGTGGAATTTCTCTTGAGGGTGTTTTCCAGGAACACATCCGTCACAAATTCCTTTGGAGAAGTGGATGTTAGGTAGACCATCAACCATTCCATCCTTTCTAAGATGTTGAATATATCTTAAATTTAAATTCCCAAACATTTTGTCCCATATCCTAATACTTTCGTTAACATGGGTAAGTAGTAATACATAATCTGGTTCAAAAAATTTAGAAAATGTGTAAAGTCTGGATTGATGATTTACCTCACCAGTAGAAAACCTAGAATTGGTTTTCATGTCATAAATATCCACTGCATCAGGGTGAATATGAATCTCTTTGTGGTTTCTAAGTTGGTCATTTGATACACGGAGAGAAGACTGACAGAAAGTTTGGAAACATCTAGCACATTCTCGAAGCTTCCATTTGTGAGTTCAATTCTTCCTTTGTTGGTGACCTCAACTAGAGAGTTGTCCCCCATCAAAATGAGAGGACCTTTGCCTGTGTCCAATGAAGAGTAGAATTATTTTTTTGCTGCCATGTTGTGTGATGCACCTGAATCTACAATCCAAGCAACGTGAGAGGAGTTGATGGAAATCAAAGCATGGCTAGAATTGACTTTCTTGGGATTCTGATATTCTATCTTCTTCTTCTTGGCACCCTCAGGAATGCAATATATAAGGTTTTTTTCCTAAAGTATTTTGGCCATTTGATCTATCTATTTCTGCATACATGCATATTCTGGATGGAATCCTTTATGGTATTAAGTGCAATTCTCCCCTTTTCTTCCCTTTCCACCATTGGATCCGGAGGCATCGTTGAAGGGTTTTGAGTACCCTTCCTTCTTTGGATTTTCATGTGATTTCCTTTTGTCTTTGTATTTAGATTTATTCTTTTAATGAATTCTACCATCATGCACAGTAAGTGTATGTGCCTTTGGGCCTTTGATTTTTCCCATGTTGATAAGATTGTTCTTCTCTTGTATCAGAGATTCAATAAAGAACTCAAGAGAGGGCATATTCCAGGTGGCTCCAGAGGTGAGCCTAACTGAATGAAATGTGGATACAAACAATCATTATTCCATACCAAGTTAGGATAGAATGGTGAGAACCATTTGTTTCTCCTCCTTAGGTTTATCAGCCCCACAAGCCTTGAGTTGCGACAACAAATCCTTATATTTGGTAAAGAAATCTTAGAGATTTTCGAAGGTTTTTGGATCCAATATGAGCAATTCCACCTCAAGAATGTGTCCCCTCATCTCATCCTACTTGAAAAAAATCCCTTCCATGGTGTTCCAGGATTCATTGGGAGTTTTACAGGAGGATATGTGAAAGAGGAGTTCAAGAGAAATAAGACTGCAAATAGTTCCAAGCACTTCATCCATTTGATTCAGATACTTGGATTTTTCTATGGTTGATGTGGGTTCAGTCTCTGTATCCATGGTTAACCTATATAATCCTCTTCCTCAAATATGCACTATCATATTCTCCTTCCATGCAAATAAATTGTACAATGTAAGAATGAATTCTTTTGGAAATCCCATTTTTCCATCGTCTTCAATCTTCGGTACCTGCAAAAATAATCTGGTGTGTATTTTTCTTATAAATCCGTCAACTCTGATACCATGTAAATGTGTTGAACCTGCATAGAATAGAAATATCTAACAAATGGCATACACAATTTTCAAGGAAAATATGAGAAAATAGAAGCAAGAGAGAAAGAATGGAAGAATTCTCATTAACGAAATGAATGAATGATAATTTACACATGATATACTCTATATAAATCAACTAATGCGCATTGTAGGATATGCCAATGAACCATAGTGGTGGTATAGAGTGATCTATACACACACTAGCAGTTACAGGAGTAAACTACCATCTATTCTAGTCCCTCAAGTAGTTACGGCGGTGAACTGCCACCTAGTCTGAGTTAACTACTCTCTCAATATTCAGTTAACTGATTGAAACAAAGTGAAGTCGGGAGGAGATCAAGGAACCATGAGTAATGCACTAGTATGGTGATAATATCAAGTACAATGTTTATTAGCTGGTGATGATCCCAATGCTACATGGTGATGATCCAAATGTGGCATCTAGACTCCACTCAATTGATCAAACTGAAGTGTGAACTGAAGAGAATATTCTCCTTGAGGAATATTCTCCCTAAACTATAGGAGACTGAATAATGACTAATAAACATAGGGAAAACCTTAGAAAAAATAAATTCTAGGAATGTGTGAAGTATCTTCAGCACATGACCTATCTATACTACAGCCTATGTATGTACATGACCTTTCCTCTTTCATCCCGCATATGAAGATTGTAACCTTGTACAATTATTTACTGCAAAAATATTTTTAGTAAAAGAGAAAAAAATATACAATGGAAAATACACACATTACATAGAGATTTTTCCCCTGGAAACCTGAATCGAAAAAACCAACATATTCTATATTCATCCAC
This sequence comes from Picea glauca, assembly GCA_000966675.3. Lineage (NCBI taxonomy): Eukaryota > Viridiplantae > Streptophyta > Pinopsida > Pinales > Pinaceae > Picea > Picea glauca. Next base: position 223,857 of record JZKD02S1857110.1, on the reverse strand, counting down.
ACCATACATTATTTAAAATGCAATATACATATAGGAGCCAACGGCATCCAAAAACCTAATCCAATGACCTGGATTAGTCAACAACCCTAATTCCTTAACCAAAAATAGAAAACCATCTACAAAAAAGCCATGTGCCGAAAAATTTCCCAACAATGGAAAGGAAAATAAAGGTAACACGAAAAACAAGGTAAAAAAGGCGACATGTTTCCTGAGGAAAACGTGTCATGCAAAGAATATAACACATACCCAACAATGTACACCTTCAGAAAGATAGGATTTTCATCTTTCTAAAACTCTAAAACTTCCATCCCTCCAAACCTTCACTGCCTCTATCACATCCACCTGCATCCTATTACTATATCTAATCTACAACTATGCGCTATACATACATCATCATACATATCCCTCAACCATGTACCAATAAATACAAGATATTCCTTAACACTCAAACCAACAAGATGTACCAATGATAAATACCAGTCATACCAACATGTTATTTATTTAGACTTATCTCATACATAAGTTCCATACAACCAATATCCTCTCTAGGGAAAATCCTCAATCTCCCCTAACTATATCTCATATAGACAACAATATCCAACTACACATAATAATATGATATACCTTTTGAACATGTAGATAGATCTGTTGTACCTAATCACTGTAGGACTTCTTAGGAGATTTATTTCATACTCTAGAGACCTGGAATCCTCATCTACTCAAGCTTTCATAGATTTTCCCAACTGTACGTGACCTTCTCTTCTTCAACACACATATGTACATGCCATCATCCACTACAACCTGCGTATGTACATGACTTCCTCCATTGCACCCTGCGTACACCTCAAAAACTAGGGTTTTTTCAAAAATTCCGCAAATCCAAAACTTTCACTATCAACCCTTCTTCACTACCTCAAACTTGCGTAACTTCAGATGTATCAATGAGTACCTACAATAAATATTTTACAAAATAATAGATATTCAATGTGTTCAATAGGTTCTAATAGGAGACCCTTGCTCTCTTATTTATACTCTCCAAGTGGCTTCCTCAAGGGGTCATCTTATAACTACCTTTACCTAACTTCCTTCTTTTAGGGGTAACCCACGTCTAACCACTTTGTCCACTTACAACCACTTTATCCACAAATAGTAAACTCTCTAGTTCTAGTTGCAACTAATTTATTTTTAATTATTCTTTTTTTTCAACAACTTAACTCATGATTAACTCCTGGTTAAAACCATTTTGAGTAGTAAACGTCTTCTAGGATATTCTATAATAAATTGACTTCATTGACCTTCTAGAGGCTTCTAGATAACTCATGAGGGTTCTCCAACTTCACAAGGCCATAACTCTCTAACCTTGAGGAGTTATGTGACGTTCCACATATCAATGCAAATGGCATGACATGTATTATCCATCTAGAATAGTCTTTCCTACAAATACATTGATCTTCATACCGTTATACCTCAAAAAAACTTGATTCCCTTAAACATATTGTTGGGGATACCAAAATTTTCTACAAGACATGCGTCAAGGGTTGACATCAATGAAAACCAACCCAATTAATCAACAATCTCTCCCTTTTGGCATTGATGACAACACTCTGATGCAACACTGAATTCATACAACTCACGCTCCCCCTGGAAACATGCCTCTGTTCTCTCTCTCTCTAATAATCTAACTCTCTCTCCATGCATATAATGAATATCTCCCCCTTTGACAACAATGGAAAATGTGACGTATCGTCGGAGCTGCTCCCCTTGACTGAACTATCTTTGGGGATGTTCCTTGTGACTAAACTCTCCCTAAGACTACTCCCCCAAACTGAATCGTCCTCTTTATGGTGCTTCCTCGTGTAAGTCTAATACATATAAGAATAGCATTCAAAATTCATTGTGGGACAAAATGTATGCCAAGTTTCTGACAAAGATACTCAAAGGCTTCCCTTGGAAGCGGTTTTGTAAACATGTCTGCAATATGTTCTTTGGTCCCAACATACTCAACTCAAATGTTCTTCTCTACAACTTTTTCCCGTAGAAAATGATACTTTATTGGAATGTGCTTCGTCTTGGAGTGCATCACTGAATTCTTTGAGATATTGATGGTGCTTGTATTATCACAATATATCAGAATGGGATCATCATATTGAACCTGTATTTCTATCAAATTTTGTTTCATCCATAGAACCTGTGTACAACATGTTGTTGCTGCAATATAATCTACTTAATTTGTAGACAATGATATTGATGATTGTTTCTTGCTTATCCAAGATACCAAACACTCACCCAAGTAGAATTCTACTCCACTTGTACTTCTTCAATCATCAACGCAACTCGCCCAATCTGCATCTATGTAGGCAATAAATGATAGATATTTTCCTTTTGGATACCATAATTCAAACTCTTTTGTACCCTTGAGATATCTATATATCCTCTTTACTTATAGAACATGTGATTCCTTTGCTACTACTTGAAATCATGCCACATGTCCAACTACCTGCATTACATCTGGTCTGGATGTTGTCACATAAAGTAAGTTGCCAATCATTGACCTTTATTGTATCTTATATGTAGAATTTTAATCATCATATTTACTTAAATTACAACTGGTTTTCATAAGAGTATTGACTGGTTTTCAATCTTCTATTCAAAATCTATTTAGCATTTCTATGATATAATTGGTTTGAGAATTAAAAATGACTTAGTTTCTTTGACATATCTAAAGACCCAAAAAGAAGAATAATTCTCCAAGTAATGACATTACAAATTCATTATGCATATCCTTTACAAATTTTTGGCTCATCCTGTCATCATCACTTCCAAAGATAATATCATCAACATAAACTTCAGTTAACAAAAAACTATCTTGATTTACCTTGATGTAGAGGTTGTTGTCTGCATTTCCTTTCTTGAACCCTTGATATTGTAGATATTTGTCCAGTTTGGAATATCATGCTCTGAGGGCCTATTTGAGACCATACAAGGCCTTCTTCAACCTGCAAACATAATTTTCATTCTCTGACAACTGAAATCCTTTTGGTTGTTTAATGTAGACTTCTTCTTCTAGATCCTCATTCAGGAAGGATGATTTCACGTACATCTGATACACTTTAATATTCTTGGAGCATGCATAAGAGAGGATCAATTTGATTGATTCCATTTTGGCAGATCGATAAAACATCTCTTCAAATTTGATACCTTCAACCTAAGCATATCCTTTACATATCAATCTAGCTTTTTTCATGGTAACCTGTCCATCTTCATTCATTTTTGTTTTGAAGACCAACTTTGTGCCGATCAATTCTTGTACCTTGGCCTTGAAACCAATTCCCAAGTGTCATTATTCTCTATATAATTCAACTCTTCATCCATGGATTTTATCCAAAATTTATTATTGCTAGCTTCTTCAAAGTTACTTGGCTCAATCGAAGATAATAATGCTAGGTGCAATTGTTCTAGTGAATGAATTCTTCTTCTAGTCTCAAATATTGCATCTTTGTTCCCAATAATCTAATTTTTGTGGTCATGGGTTTCGCTCGAGACAGTGATAAGCCTTGTTATAGTGGGAGATTTGTGGTATTGATTTTTTAGGTTAAAAGAAATGGCGAGATCGGGAAGTTTAATGGGAAATATTTTGAGCGGTGGAAGGTTAAGATGGAAGATATGGTGGTGGAAAAAAATTGGTGTATCGTGGTGGATCCAGGTACTGCACCTATAGGAACTTCAAAATATGACTAGAAAAAGTTGGATCAGAAGGATAAGAGCACAATCTAACTATGTCTCTCATATTCAATATTACTAAATGTTTCAGAGGAAGCTATAGCCAAATATTTATGGGATAAGTTGGGGAAGTTGTATTAGTATAAGTCCCAGTAAATAAACTATTCCTGAGAAAGAACTGTATAACCTAAGGATGAGATATGGAGACTTGGTGGCAAAGAATTTGAACAGCTTCAATACTATGGTAATTCAGTTAATATCTATTGAGATAAAGATTTCAGATGAAGATAAGTGTATCAGTTTACTGTGCTCTTTACCAGACTCATGGGATAGTCTGGTTGTGTCCATAGGTAGTCATACAAATTCTTTGAAGTTTGATGAAGTGGTCTCATCCTTGTTGTCGAAGGATATGAGATGGAATAACATGGAAGGATAGAGCACAAATGCATTATTTGCAAGAGGACTCTCCCAGGAAATAAATAGATCTAAGTCCTAAAGTTGGAGATCTAAGTCTAAGGGAAGATCTAAGTCTCCCAGAAAGTTTGTAAAGGTATTTTGGAGATGTGGAAAAGAAGGGCACTACAAGAAGCAGTGTAGATCCAAAGTTGAGAAAAGAAGGGATTTAAGATGCTCCTTCTACAGAATAAAAGAAATCCAAGGAATATAGAGGGGATGTGTACTTGGATTCTTCAAGAACACATGCAGATTATGAGGCATGGTTGGTTGAATCAGGTGCATCCTTTCATATTACTCCCCACAGGGAGTGGTTTTGTGAATATGAAAGGTATGATGGAGGTAATTTTTTTCTACGTGATGCCTCGACAACCAGAATCATAGTTCGAGGAAAATTCAAGTTGAGGATCATAGATGGAAGGATTAGAACACTACCTGGTGTTTTTCACATCCAAGGATTGCCCAAAAAATTGATTTATGTAAGAAAAATGGACGATGTAGGGGTAAAAACAATATTTGAAAAGGAAACATGCAGGATGGTTCGAGGAACAATGGTGTTGCTGAAGGGAGTTCAGTTTGGAACTATCTATAAGCTTCAAGGAAGAACTATTAGTGATGGGTGTAATAGTTCCAATGTTCCTTATATTGGATTTTAAGAAGAAAGAACTCCTACAGTCTCAGGAGAAAAGTTTATGAAGTGGCATCAAAGACTAGGGCATATCAGAGAGAAGGGTCTTAGACTACTACATGGTAAAGGTATGGTTAAAGGTATGTCTAACTTCTCTTTGGATTTTTATTTCTGTGAACATTGTGTATATGGGAAGCATAATCAAGTAAGATTCCCCTTTAGTGCAACGAGGGAAGAAGGAATTTTATAGCTAGTTCACAGTGATGTGTTTGGACCTGTGTTAGTTCCATCATTGGGAAAATATGTGTACTATGTCTCATTTATAGATTACTTCTCGAAGAATACTTGGATATATTTCCTCAGGAATAAATATGAAGTCTTTGACAGGTTTAAAGAGTTTAAGTCTCTTATTGAGAATCAAATAGAGAAAAGAATTAATGTGTTGAGGATAGATAATGGCAAAGAGTTATGATGGAATGAATTTGAATAATTATGTAAGAAGTGTGGTATAGAAAAGAATAATACTACTCCATATACACCTCAACAGAATGGAGTTGCAGAAAGGATGAACAAGACGCTGATGGAAAAAGAAAGGTGCATGCTCAGTGGTGTCGGGTTAGGTAATGAATTCTAGGCAGAGGCAGTGAGTACTGCATGTTACCTGGTCAATAGATCACCCTCATCAATGTTGTATGAAAAGACTCCACAAGAGGTATGGACTGGTACGAAACCTTCTCTTACACATCTCAAGGTATTTGGTTGTGAGGCTTATGTTCATGTTCCAAAGGAAAACAAGAGTAAGATAGATAATAAGGATGAAAAGTGTATTTTTATTGGGTATAAATATGGTCTCAAAGGTTATAAGATTTGGAACCCAGAAACTAAAAAGGTTGTGTATATCAGAGATGTCATATTTAGATAAATGAAGGATGTTGTTAAACAAGAAGTCCTACCAAGTAAGGAAGAACCATAGAAAATATAGTTTTATTTAAAGGATAATGAATCATACTCTACAGAAGAACAAGAATCAGAAGAAGAAGATCCTCATACTCCAGTATTGACGAGATTGGTTCGAGAAAGAAGGGTAGCTAAAAGGTATACTCCATCTGATTTATGTTCAAATTTTTCTTTGTCTATTACTGATGATTATCCTAGAACTATCAGAGAGGAAGTGGATTAAGAGGATGGAAATCTCTAGAAAAAGGCCATCAATGAAGAAATGGAAGCCTTGTATAAGAATGAGGCTTTGGATCTAGTGGATTTTTTGACTGGAAGAAATCCCATTGGAAGAAAATGGTTATTTAAAAAGAAGATGAATGCAGAAGGAAAAGTGGATAAATACAAAGCTCGATTAGTAGAAAAGGTTGAGGGAATTGATTTTGGTGAGATTTTTTCTCCTGTTTCCATGTCAACTTCTATAAGATTTATGTTATTTGTTGTTATTGCATTTAATTTTGAATTAGAACAGATGGATGTGAAGACAACATTCCTACATGGGGATCTGGAAGAAGAAATTTATATGAAGCAGCCAAAAGGCTTTGATGTGAAGGGAAAGAAGGAGTATGAAAGCTGAAAAGGTCTCAGTATGGTTTAAAACAATCACCAAGGATGTGGTATCAAAAAATTGATACTTATATGCTAGGGCTTGGATTCAGAAGAAGAAAAGTGGATCATTGTGTGTATTTTAAATTAATTGCTGATCATTTGATTTATTTTGTCTTGTATGTGGATGACTTGTTGCTGATAGGAAATAACAAGGAGATTATTCTAAATGTGAAAACTCAGTTGTCCTCTAAATTTGACATGAAGGATCTCAGTGATTCAAATTTCATTTTGGGCATGGAAATTAAAAGAGTTCAGAAAAAGAGGAAACTCTAGTTGAATCAGAGAAAATATGTCGAGACAATGTTGCAAAGGTTTAATATGCAGGAATGTAAACTGGTCAAGGTCCCTATTCCTATTGGTGTAACGTTATCTGCAGATCAGTGTCCCAAGACACAAGAAGAGGAGGAGGACATGTTTCATGTTACTTATGCGAGTGAAGTTGGTATTTTTATGTATACAATGGTTTGTACTAGATTGGACATTTCACATGTAGTGGGAATTTTGATCAGGTATATGTCAAAACCAGAGAAGGAGCATTGGACAACAATAAAAAGGGTTTTCAAGTATTTGTATGGCAATTCTAGCTATGGATTGTGCTACCAAGGAAGACTAGGATTGGACAAAGTGTTGGATATACATGGATTTGTGGATGCATATTGGGCTGGAGATCTAGGTCATAGGAGATCTACAAGCGGGTATGTGTTTAACCTGTTTGGAGGAGAAATCAGTTGGATGAGGAAAAGATAGGTTGTAGTGGCACTTTCAACTATAGAAGTTGAATACATGGTAGCCACTCATGCAAGTAAGGAAGAAGTATGGTTACAAATATTGTGTTAAGGTATTGGTTTGGTACAACAAACTATAAGGATAGATTGTGATAGTTAGAGTGTAATTTTTATTGCAATGAACCCGACCTATCATTCAAAGACAAAGCATATTGATATTCAATATCACTTTTTGAGAGACATGGTTGAATAAAAGAAAGTGTTTATGATGAAGGTGGACACTTTGAATAATGTTGCAGATTCATTAACAAAATATGTGAGCAATGAGAAGTTATCTAGGTGTAGAGGATCCATGAGCATTGTTGCACCGGATTGTTGACTATGTAACCCTGTAACCACCTGTATGTAAAGAAAACAACAAGTAGGAGAATGTTGGGTATGTGTTATATTATTTGCATGATTATCCTTAGCATATTCTAAGTTGCATCAAGTGCACATGGGGGTTTGAGGGGTGGGCGCTAGGCCCCCCCTTCGAGGGTTTAGGGGCAGTGGACCTGAGAAAAAAAATATCCTTGATAAACATGTCACATTTTTTCCTCATTGTTTTACGTCACCTCGATTTTCATGTCCATTGTTGGGCAGTTTTTTGGCACATGGTTTTTTTCCATGGTTTTCTATTTCTGGTTAAGGAATTAGGGTTGTTGACTAATCCAGGTCATTAGGTTGGGGTTTTGGATGTCACTGGCTCTTATATGTATATTTTATTGTAAACAATGTATCACTATGAGTGAATATAGAATATGTTGGTTTTCCCGTTTTGGGTTTCCAGGGGAAACATATCTGTGTAATGTGTGTATTTTCCATTGTATCTTTTTTATTCTTTTATTGATAGTCTATTTGTAGTAAAATATTGTAAAAGGTTAAAATCTACAATTTTTCCATCTTCTCTTTTGATATAGCATTTGCTTCCAAAAACTCTAAAGTTCTTCAAATTCATTGGTATTCATTTCCATAGCTTGTAGGGAGTTTTATCACTGTTGTTTTTGATAATTACTATGTTTTGAATATGAACTGTCATATGCACTGCATGTACCCAAAATACATCTATCAACATGGAATCCATTAACCTAGTTCAATCCATTTCCTATACTGTATTGTTCTTCCTTTTGACAAATCCATTATGTTGTGGTGTCCTAGCAATGTTGAATTTCCCTTTTATCCCATTCTTGCTGCAAAAATTCATAAATTCCTTTGAATTAAACTCTCCTTCATTATCCGATCTCAAACATTTGATTTTTGAATCTATTTCATTTTCAAACATTTGTTGGACACACCGACCACACTAAGAGGAGGGGGGGGGGGTGAATCAATGTAGCGCTCTTTTTAAAATTGCCCCTTCACAAAACTCCTTAGTTAGCAATCACCAACTACTTAGCACTTATTGTTGTCATTTATAATGTGAACATACATCATCAACATATACCAACAAAAATTATCATCAATAAGAGATCACCACAAGGAACACAAAGAACAAAAGATGTATGTAAATTTTTCTTTTTATTACAGACTACAATCCTTGGGTTATCAAAAAAAACTGAATAGAGTTACAACTCCACAAGAGAACTAGCTTTACAATGCAAGACTCGGCTTACACAACTCAGCACCAATTGAGAAGAGGAATCAATCCTCAACAGATACCAATCTGTCAACAAGTATGCAACCTGTCAGTAGTGCAACACGCATATGTATGCGTCCTACCAGTAGTACAACTCACGTATGTATGGGGCCAATCTGTACTACAACCTGCGTATGCCTTTTGAGTAATTAGGGTTTTATCTCTATGAAAAACTCAGATCCTTTAAAACCTTTAGTCACATCTACTTATGTATTTCATTGTCCAATATGAACCATAAACAATCACAACACATCTATGCTCTCCCACAACTTACTCATGCTCCTCAACCATACAATATGAATTCTACTTAATCATGTATAAGCAACCATTATGCTATGTGTTAGCACCCTATAATTTTCCCAAGTCTGTAGAGGCAGTCACAGAGGCAACATCAAAACCATTTCGAGTCTTGGATCTATCCCTCCAAGACTCAGAGAGGGATCTCTCTGTCTGATATAGATTTGTTTGAAAAAGGATATTAGGATGGTTATGCAAAATAGGATTTGTTTTTAAGAATTGTGTAGGGGTAGAGAAGAGAGACCATGGGAAATGGAGTCACGGTAAAAAATGATCAAATATCCATGTCAATGGGCTAATATTTGAAAGTAAAGTTAGACAACTCACTGGATCCTTTAATTTAAATGAAAAGGGAGAGATGGAACAGGTTAAGAAACTTAATTAAACACATAGCAACTGAGAATTCTGAGTTTAATCTTCAGTGAAAAATATAAAAAACTATACCAAGCCAGAGACAGAGGGTACATTAAAACCAATTATGTTCTTAATCTTCTCGGAATAATTCAGAGGCAGACATTAATTATGATAATAGAGAAAACAAATTTACAAAGAGGGATGCATATCACCAGTAGAAATAGTCACAAGAATCCTGCAGCATAGCACTGTATTAATGAATTGATGAATGTAAAAAAATATCATTGAGCTATTCTACAAAGAATAAATCATGGTCTCCTGACTGATCCCCCTCCATTCACCTTGAAAGCATAGGCTTTATAGCCTTTACATTAAAAACAAAGATCGTATTAAACAGGAACTGAAATACTAAAAATAGTACAAGATCAAACAGTTTCCACAAAAACAAGATCGGATCCTATATTAAGGGGCCAAAAACCCTATCGACAATGTCAATTTTGAATTCTTTCTTTGATAATTGATCAATCTTGAGGAAAAATAACAAAAATCCCTAAAAATATTGAACTGTCCACCATGAGAAAATGGGCCGAACTTCTACAAAAAAAGGGGCTTCTCAGACACATTTTTATCTTAAACGCTGACACCTAGGAAAAACATGAAGGAGCTTATTGTATATGAGTATTTTTCATACAAAAACCTCTTTTGGTTTCACCAAATTCGCCTCCAGCTCGCCGAAACAGCTCCAGCAAAATCAGGACTGTAACAGAAAAATCATAATTCTAGCAAATTAGGGCTCGCAGATGGATTCGATTCTCCTTGCTCATGGCACCTGTGAAAAAATTGAAAGAGGTTTTTGTTATTCATCCTGTTACAGAGAAGGAACTCTCTCGGGTTTTCCAAAATTTTTTTGGTTTCCCCATAATCGCCTTCATAAATAGGCTGGTCAAAAATGCGGCGAAAGCGGTTTTTCAGGCAAAAGTGGTAATTTCGGACCCCCCTGAGATGGTAAGAGGTTTTAAGGGGGGGGGGGTTCCATTGGCATGTGGATCCAAGACCTTTCCATGGGTGGTTTTATTGGAAAAAAAATTTTAGACCCCCCATGAGCTGATGGGACATGAGGGAGGGGGTCTGACATGCACGGGTGAGTGAGTATGAAAGTTAGGATAAGTTTTGTTTCTTTATATTTTATGTTTAATATTACGTTTTATTTGTTTTTAGTTGTGTTTTAATTTAATGTTTTATATATATATATTATAATTTAATTGTTTTTATTATTTTATTATAATTATATACTTTGGTTTTTATTTGTATTTTATTATGTTTTAATTTTTTTTCATTCATTTTTTAATTAATGTTTTGATTAATAAAACACTAACCTATGTACTAACTAAATAACTTAATTATTAATTAATTAATTGATTAATTGATTGATTATTAGCTAGTCTAGCCTATTTTAATTACTAACATTATTGACCTATTGATTTTATCCTAAGTTGGTTTATTGCAAATGTAGGGATGAAGATGGCGGGATAATGGAGGATGATGTCATGAGGCAGGGGCGGTATGGTGTTGACAATATGGTGGTAAGTTGGAAGTGTGGTAAGAAGTAAGTGGTCTGGAGCAGAGGAGGTCTGATGCAATGGATTGATGAAACGTTGGGATAGGAACCACCGGGAAAACCGCCTTATTCTGGACCGCCCCCCCACTGTTAAAGGAAAAAAGGTTGTGGGGGTTCGAGATCTCTTTCTGACCATTGATATAAACAATTCTAGATCAATCGTTGTTCCAAACGCATTCTTTAACCATCATGTTGGACCCCCCACCACAGTTAAAAGTAGAATGGTCGAGGGGGTCTGGAATATTTTCTGGGCCATTGATTTGCACACTAGCGGGATAACCATAGATCTGAGCGCACAATTTAATAACTTTTTCAGACCCCCCCCCCTCAATGTTAAAGGTATAATGGTCGAGGGGGTCTGAAAACTCATCAGAGCAGTAGATCTGGGTGCCAAAAGCTTAGTCGTAGATCTAGGCCCGATCTTTAATCTCTGAGGTGCAAATCAGTATATGAGGCAAAAATTAGGCTTAATGACCTTTTTGTTGGTTTGGTGCATTGCTTCCCTTGATTTTTTCACCATGGGGTTAGGAAACACCACTCAGCATCAAAAATCATGAATTTTCCTTTTCTTTTCCTTTCCTTGAAAATAATTTGCAGAAATGAAATATTATTTGCAAGCCAAAATACATCCAGAGTGAAAATTTTCCATTCACCAGATGATCCTATGAATTATAGGGTTATAACAGTGGCTCCACCTAGAGATGGCATATCTTTTGGGAGGTGTCAAGAACCACTGAACTCTAAATATGCATACCGGTTCTTTATTCATTGGTTTGATCCCAAAAACTTCTTCTGCAACTAATTCATGTTTTGATCTTTCCACTGAAACCTAATCAAAATGAGAACTATTGAAAAAGAGATGCTCAGAATGTTGAGTTTATTCACATTATCCTACCTACCCTATACTGTTGAAAATCATGTTAAGTCAAATAATACAAAAATGCCAATGAATCCAATCAAGCAATTGCTCTACTAGATCTACTCTTTCAATGTTTTCAATCAATATCAGAAATAAAACTTGCATAGGCATCATGAAATGCTTTCGGTCCTCATCTTCATTACAAGGAGCTTGATAAACATGACAGATAACAAAAATGTTGGGAATGCATTGTGGCTTTTTGATGAACAATTTCTCCATATAAATAGCCACTGGATAAAGATAGATTTGACCTATTACTGGATATTCAAATTTAACCAACTCAACTTCATGATTTGATGTTGTAGTTGTGTTATTTGCATCCACATGCACTTCCTGACATGGTTGCAACTTATCTGATGGGATTTGTAATGTGACTTCTGCTGGAAATAAAATGAAGTTTCCTGTCTAATCATGTCAATATCATAACAACTTTTTATCCCATAGTTGGATGATGGAAAATGACTTTGACAACACCAGTCATCCAACACATCAGATATTGGATCCTGTAGAAATTGAAATGACTGTTGCATTGGTTCCATTGAAACTTCTTGATTTTCTGTGTGTTTACCCTTTAGCATATACTCAAGATTCTTTTTCAAAAACTGAAATGAATTAAAGAATAATGGTATAGAGTTATTTTGGTCTAACTCATAATTTGTCTCAGGCTTTAATCTTTCATCTGGTATTTGAAAATCAAAGTATGTCAAGGGATGTAAATATGAGTTTAGAACAGCCTCCATATAAAAAATGGTATCTTCAACCGATTGATCAGAGAAATTTATGTCTTCACTATTTACAACTGGCCTAGAGTTTCTTTTCATAAATTGAAAAGATGAGAAACATAAGGGAAAATTGTCTTCACTTACTCTGAGATTTTCTGCACCTTGATCATTGTTGTCATAATTTCCGTGTGCAGATCGATTGTCATATCTGAGTTGTAATTGATCTTCTTCCTTCCAATGACATGTTGTTGATTTCTTTGAACAATACACATCTATTTCAACCTCATTCTCATCATCATATTGATCACACTTGGGTAGGTTATCCAAGTAAGGAATGTCATCAAACATGCACATCATATCAGCTGGTTGTTCCTCTGCAAGTTGATAATGAGCTTCATCTTTGATTACGTCATGAATTGAATACATGAAAGAATCATTATCCAAACCATGGTACCAAGGGTGAGATGCAAAATGTTTGGGAACAATGACATTTTCTTTCTCTGAAATCAATGGAACATGATGTCTTTGAACATCAAGTTTTTCTCTTATGCTAATATGTTGCATCATCTCTTCCATGGTGCTAGCCAGAATGTCCAATTTAGCTTCTGAAGATTTCAGCTGCTTCTTTTCTTTGTTCTTTACCTTTGACATTTTGATCAACAAGTTGGCCTCCACATCAACTGCAATGTTCTGCATTTCTTCGAGAGTTGCAGTGTTCCTTTATCTTAATTGGAATGCCATCTCAGGATCAAAGGCATCTAAAAAATGCAAGTGGGCTGATCCTGGGGGTGGCCTTATATCAATAGGCATTGCATGATATACCTTATTGAACCTTGATGAAAATCATTGTATTGTTTCCCCTGGTTGTCTTTTAAAATGGCCATACTCTTCTAGGATGAGAAAAACATTTCTCATGATCACCCATCGATCTAGGAAAGCTTGCACAAACTGATGGAAATTGTTAATGCTTGCAGCTGGGAGATTTTTAAACCAATTCTTAACTTTACCTTGCAAAGACAGGGAAAACATCCTTATATATACATCGTCATCTTCAACTTCATAAAGGTCAAGGAAATATTCAAACCTATGGATGTGTTTTTCAGCAGTAATATTGGCATTCTCTCCATCAAACCTGGGCAGATTATTGGTGTAATTTGTAGGGAGTTCGTGGAGGATAGGAGGAAAATATAGGGGCTTGTATCTGTCTGGGATTTTGGTAGGTACAAGAGGTGAAGCAAGAGGTTTACAACCATCTGGAGATTTATCAAGAGTAGGAGATAAAGCAAGAGGCTTATATCTCACCAGGACTTCTACAGCTGCATCTGAGATGTGTACAAGTGTATGAGTATGTACATAATCTACAATTGGGGAGATGATCTCTTGAGGCTCATTAATTTATATATGATCAATGTAATCTTCAACAATATACTTTTGATCAAGCTTAGAATAAGGCAAAACATAATTGCAGATAAAACCAAAGATGTCTTGAATTCAATTTAAGCTTGAGTACCTGGTCTTTCTAGGCTCATTGGCCATGCTTTAGGTTCTTCCTCCAGTGGATTCTTTGATTTGGCACTTTCTAGAGTTGATTGGAGTCACCAGGTGAATGATCTCAACCTTCTTGTGTCTACTCACTGTCCACCATCAGTGATCAGATCTGGAACTTGAAATGCACTACTGGGGAAAGTTCTCTAGTATGGTCGCCATTATGTTAGCACCCTGTAATTTTCCCAAGGTTGTAGAGGCAGTCACAGAGGAAACACCAAAAACACTTCGAGTTTTGGATCGATCCCTCCAAGACTCAGAGAGGGATCTCTCTGTTTGATATAGATTTGTTTGAAAAATGATATTAGGCTAGTTATGCAAAATAGGATTTGTTTTTAAGAATTGTGTAGGGGCAGAGAAGAGAGACCATGGGCAATGGAGTCACAAAAACAAATGATCAAAAATCCATGTCAACAGGCTAATATTTGCAGGGAAAGGTAGACAACTCACTAGATCCTTTAATTTAAATGAAAAGGAAGAGATGGAATAGGTTAAGAAATTTAATTAAACACAGAGAAACTGAGAATTTTGAGTTTAATCTTCAGTAAAAAATATAAAAACTATACCAAGCCAGAGACAAAGGGTACATTAAAACCAAATATGTTATTAATATTCTTGAAACAATTCAGAGGCAGACATTAATTATGATAACAAAGAAAACAAATCTACAAAGGGGGATGCACATCACCAGTAGAAATAGTCACAAGAATCCTACAACATAGCACTGTATTAATGAATTGATGAATATAAAGAAATATCAGTGAGATGTTTTACAAAGACTAAATCATGGTCCCCTAACTGATCCCCCTCCATTCACCTTGAAAGCATAGGTTTTATAGCCTTTACATAAAAAACAGAGATCCTATTAAACAAGAATTGAAATACTAAAAATAGCACAAGATCAAACAATTTACACAAAAATAGGATCAGATCCTATCTTAAGGGGCCCAAAACCCTATCAACAATGTCACTTTAGAATTCTTTCTTTGACAGGTGGGAAATCCTGGCCAAAAATAACAAAAATCCCTAAAAATATTGAATTGTTCACCATGAGAAAATGGGTCGAACTTCTGCAAGAAAGGGGGCCGCTCAGACACATTTTTATCTTCAATGCTGACACCTGGGAAAACAATTAAGGATTTTATTTTATATGAGTATGTTTCGGAAAAAAAACTCTTTTGGTTTCTCCAAATTCGCCTCCATCTCGCCGAAACAACTCCCGCAAAATCAGGACTGTAACAAAAAAATCAGAATTATGGAAAAATAGGGCTCGAAGATGGATTTGATTCTCCCTGATCATGGCACCTGTGAAAATACTATGAGAGTTTTATGTTCTTCATCCTATTATGGAGGAAACCCTCTCTCGGTTTTTCAAAATTCACTTTGGTTTTCCCATAATCGCCTTCAAAAATCGGTTGGTCAAAACTACTGCGAAAGCGGTTTTTCTAGCAAAAGTGGTAATTTTGGATCCCCTGAGGTGGTAAGAGGTTTTAGGGGGGGGTGTACGCTGGCATGTGGAGACGACACCTGTCCATGGGTGGTTTTATTGGAAACAACTTTTCGGACCCCCCATGAGATGATGGGATGTGAGGGGGCAGGGGGTGGTCCGACATGCACAGGTGAGTGGGTATGAAAGTTAGGATAAGTTTTGTTTTTTTATATTATATGTTTAATATTACGTTTTATTTGTTTTTAGTTGTGTTTTAATTTAATGTTTTATATATATGTTTTTTATAATTTAATTGTTTTTATTATTTTATTATAATTATATACTTTGGTTTTTATTTGTATTTTATTATGTTTTAATTTTTTTTCGTTTAATTTTTAATTAATGTTTTGATTAATAAAACACTAACCTATGTAATAACTAAATAACTTAATTATTAATTGATTGATTGATTGATTGATTGATTGATTGATTATTAGCTAGTCTAGCCTATTTTAATTACTAACATTATTGACCTATCGATTTTATCCTAAGTTGGTTTATTGCAAATGTAAGGACGAATATGGTGGGATAATAGAGGATGATGTCATGAGGCAGGGGTGGTATGGTATTGTCAGTATGGTGGTAAGTTGGAAGGGTGGTAAGAAGCAAGTGGTCTGGAGCAGAGGAGGTCTAATGCAATGGATTGATGACACGTTAGGACAGGGCCTGCCGGGAAAACCACCTTATTCCGGACCCCCCCTCACCGTTAAAGGCAGAAAGGTTGAGGGGGTCAGGGATCTCTTGCTTACCATTGATATGAACAAGTCTAGATCAGTCATTGTTCCAAACACATTCTTTAACCATCATGTCATACCCACCCCCCCACCATTAAAAGTAGAATGGTCGAGGGGGTCTGGAATCTCTTGTGGACCGTTGATTTTCACACTGGAGGGATAACCATATATCTGAGTTCACAATTTAATCACTTTTTTGGACCCCCCCCCCTCAATGTTTAAGGTAGAACGGTCGAGGGGGTCTGAAAACTCATCAGAGTCGTAGATTTGGGTGCCAAAAGCTTAGTTGTAGATCTAGGCCCAATCTTTAATCTCCGGGGAACAAATCAATATATGAGGCAAAACTTAGTCTTAATGAACTTTTGTGGGTTTGGTGCACTGCTTCCCTTTCTTTTGTCACCATGGGGTTAGGAAACACCACTCAACATAAAAAATCATGAATTTTCCTTTTCTTTTCCTTTCCTTGAAAATAATTTGCAAAAATGAAATATTATTGGCAAGCCAAAATACATCCAGAGTGAAAATTTTCCAGTCACCAAATGATCCTATGAATTATAGGGTTATAACACTATGGAAATCATATCAATACTGAACCATAAGAGTGTTGCTCACTCTATCAATCAACCAACATAACCATATCAAAACATCCATACCAAGACTTCCTTAAGAATTCACCATACAATAAGCAAGAGTATTTATCAAGACAACTATGTAACCATACCATAGTTTCTATGGCAAATCTGAGCCCATAGAATGCAGACTTGGAACTTGCTTCGGACTTTAAGAACCTAGCATCAACTCACACTCAAGTCTCCATTGGCATCCATCAGAACTTAAAATCTCTCTCTTACTCAGAATAGATCTTCAATCTATGCTCAAGAGATGATTTTCACAAGAGACCATTGCTTCTTATTTATACTCTCCAAGTAGATTCCTTAGAATCATCTTCTAGGCCACTTTGTCCATGTAGCCACTTTGTCCACATAGTCACCTATGTCCAACATTGCCCAATTTGCCACTTGTCCATGTATCAAATAGCCACTTGACCACTTAACTCATTTTCCTCATTTTATGGTTAACCTTCTTATAATCACATTCCATAATTAGAAAGTTCTCCATTTACTTTATTATTTAAATAATCCTCCTTGACTTTGTCACTTCACTTTATTATTTAAATAATTCTCTTTGATTTTGTCACTTCACTTTATATTTAAATAATCCTCCTTGACTTTGTCACTTCACTTTACTATTTAAATAATCCTCTTTGACTTTGTCACTTCACTTTAAATAATCCTCTTTGACTTTGTCACTTCACTTTATTATTTAAATAATCCTCTTTGATTTTGTCACTTCACTTTATTATT
>JZKD02S1857110.1:180637-195154 GCA_000966675.3 Picea glauca | reverse complement strand
TTATATCTCTGCTCTCATTTCGTGCTGAAAATAATCTGGATCAAATGATTCTAGGTGAGTCCTCGTTTCCAAAGGAGATTGATCCATCTCTTTTATTTATCAAGGTTAGAAACTTGTCCTCATCACCTGTCATGTCATTTGAGTAGCCACTGTCAACATACCAACCACATTTTCTTCCATTTTCATTTGTTGGAGGAATGACAGTTTCTTTATATCCATTTACTACTGATTACCAAACCTCAAATCCATGTGCTTGTACATATGTTTTCATCCCTCTTCTCCAAAATGCATAGTTGTGTCCATCAAACTATGGTATTCCATTTTTATAAATAGTTTTTCTCTCCATGATCTACCTTCTAGTGGTTAAATTGATTCCTAAAGGAACCTAATATGATACCAATTGTTGGAATACTAAGAGGGGGGATGAATCAATAATAGAGAAATCTAATCATTTTTAACCATAATATATAAGTGTTTTTTATCTTTATGATTAATTTACCATTATCATTCATACATTGTAGAATAAATAAACCATGAATAATGAGAAATCATACACATACATAGTACAAAAGTATTTTTACGTGGAAACCCAATGCAGGAGAAAACCACATAATATTTTTTTTTTGTATGTATTTAAGAATTACATTCATTGGAAGCACCAACTTACTTTGTTCTCCAGCTGCAACTGGAAGGAGGCTCCAACCCACTATATTTTCAGGATACAACCTGAGGGAAGCTCCAACTCGACAATACTCTGGCTACAACTAGAAGGAGGCTACAACCCCCTATGTTTTTCGGCTACAACCAGAAGGTGGATACAAACACCTATCATTTCCCCACCCAACCGCCCTGAAATATAAGTTTCAAATAAATGGTGAAACCACTGCCACACTATCACTATTATATATACCACTGTAAACTTGTACCAATCTGTGCCAACAACCTGTAACCAACATGTACCAATAACCTGTAATCAACCTGTACCAGTAATCATCCTGTAGAAAAAAATACCAATAGATACATGACCTGTATATGTTGTAACACATGTATGTACGTGACCTGTATAGACTGCAACCTGCTTATGTACATGACCTATCCTCTTTCATCCTGCATACAACTTCAGAAATCTAGGGTTTTCACCTTTATAAAACTTAGAAACTTATATCCTTCCAAATAGTCACTGCCTCTATCACATCCACCTGCAACCTATCACTATATCCAATTTGTAACTATGTGTTATGCATACATCATCATACATATCCCTCAACCATTTACTAATAAATACAAGATATGCCTCGACACTCAAACCAACAAGATGTACCAATGATAAATACCAGACATGCCGGCACTTTATTTCTGTAGATATAGCTCATACAATAAGTGTCATACAACCAACAACATCTCTGGGGAAAATCCTCAATCTCCCTTAACCATATCTCATATAAAATATCCAACTACACATAAGAATATGACATACATTTTAAACCTATAGATATATTTGTTGTACCTAATCACTGTAGGGATTCTTGGGAGCTTTCTTTCAGACTCTAGATCCCTGACATCTTCATGTATTCAATATTTCATGGCTTTTCCCAATTGTACATGACCTTCTCTACTTCATCCATCATATGTACACACCCTCATCCACTGCAGCCTATGTATGTATGTGAATTCCTCCATTGCAAACCACGTACACCTAAAAAACAAGGGTATTTTCAGAAATTCTGAAACTCCAAAACTTTCATCATCAACCCTTCTTCACTACCTAAGACTTGCATAACACCAGATGTATCAATGATTACCTGCAATAAACCTTTCACAAAATAATAGATATTCAATGTGATCAATAGGTGATAATAGGAGACTCTTTCTCTCTTATTTATACTTTCCAAGTGGCTTCCTCAAGGGGTTATCTTCTAACTACCTTTACCCAACTTCCTTCTTTTAGGGATAACCCACTTCTAACCACTTTTTCCACTTACAACCACTTTATCCACAAATAGTAATCTCTCCACTTCTAGTTGCAACTAATTTATTTTTAATTATTTTCTTTTTGCAACAACTTAACTCATGATTAACTCCTAGTTACAACCATTTTGACTAGTAAACTTATTCAAGGAGATTCTAGAATAAATTGACTTCTTTGACCTTCTAGGGGCATCTAGATAACTCATGAGGGTTCTCCAAATTTGGAAGGCCATAAATCTCTAACTATGAGGAGTTATGTGACGTTCCACATATCACCAGAAATGGCATGACATGTACTATCCATATAGAATAGTCTTACCTACAAATACATTGACCTTCATACATTTATACCTCAAACAAACTTGATCCCATTAACCATATTGTTGGGGCTACCAAACTCGCTTCAAGGGTTGACATCAATGAAAACCAACCCAAGTAATAAAAAATGTATGTACTTGTATCTATATAGCATGAAATGGTATATCGTTGTAAGACCTAACTAGGAATGCATACCCATTTTTCATGTATCCTTATTGATTTTTAGTGTAGAAACCTCTATTATAGATTTATTTAACATCTAGAGTGAGCCATGTCATGAGTTGGTTGCATACTCTATGAGTGGACTCTAGGAGGTTCCTAGAAACCATGAGTTTATATTCGGGGGGAGTTCATCAAGAGGTTGAATGTGTTAAACCATCAAGAAAATATTGAGCACATCAAGAAAATATAGAGAACAAAAAAACTGACGGAAAAGGATCACTCTTTATTTTCCCCTTTTATCAATATGTACACAATAATGTATATATAGTACACATTTCACAACTGACCTCTAAAAGTATGACCATTAGGGTAAGATAATGAACTGATATTAGAGTTTTCAACACCCCCCCTTAATCATAACTTTGTTCTTTCCTGAAAAACCGTCACTTCTTGAAAACTAGTAATGTGTCAAGTGCATATTCAGAGGGCTGAAGATGCTCTTTGAAAATGTAACAAGAAGAACCTCATGTCTTATGCTTAATTGGTGGATTCAAGCCGACCACAAACTATAAAGAGCTCAAAAACTATGAAGAGATGGTTTCAGGATTACCACAAACCATATCAACAACAAACCAATTAATAATCCGATTGTATGTTTAGGAACAAGGCTGCATACTTGTTTCTCAATTGATCATTTGTTCACAGGCTCTAAAAAAAACTTGGAACATAACTAAAAAATTTATATGTTATTCCCCTTGTCAAGGACAATTTGTTCAAATTCCCTTATTGTTGAGCATCATTCATCCCCCTTGTCAAGAACAACCTGTTAACTACAAAATAATATACTTGACTTTGTTAACAATTATGGCCAAGAAGATATCCAACCCATGTATAAGATACTACATTAGGAATCTCTTTCCTTGTAGACTTCATCTTTTTCTTTTCAGACTTCTTCAATAAGAACCATTTTGTGGAACAATTTGTATGCTTTCCACAATGCATACAAGGATGAAGATTGAAACATTGATCTTTGGACAATGTTTGCATTTCAATATTTCATGCAAATCTAAAGATGAACTTTCATTAAGAAATCCAACACTCTGAAACTAAATTGGCTTGGCGTAATATGGAATGAAAAATTACACTTTCTTGTCATAATCAAGCCCCGTTCTGAGCTTGTTAGGAAAAATTTCTTCCCAACGTTTGATAGTTGGTTTGGGAAGAACAAGTTGAGCATGAAAAACATCAACTTCATTGAATTCACTGATTTTGTTGTAAGAAGACTGTGGAAATTTCTGAACAAAAACAGATTCATAATGGTTTTTCTTTTGTTGTAGATCTTCTTGCTGGAGTTGTGAACTAAGATGTAAAAACTCAAGTGTATCTTTTGAATTTTGTAAACAATTTTTAATGCAATAGAGATTTGTCTTGTCAATTGTGATTGTTCTATCATTAGAAGACATAAGTAGAGTGTTAAATAACTCTACCAAACCATTAATTTGAGCAATGAAAATAGAATGAAAAGAGGGCTTATTGAAATTACACCCTTTTACAATAATTCATCTCCACAATAGAAAATTTAATCTCAATAAAAGCATGTTGGATTCAACCAAAAATGCACCCAATTACAATCATAATTCAATTCAACAGTATTTGATACTCACAAAAGGAACAACAATAAGTATCACAAATTGCAAGTCATAAAATTCTTAACAAACACAAATCCAAAATGCAAGAGTTCAATTATTCTTTAAAATTTTGGATGGTGTGTATGTAAATCTCTAAAATTTGTAGACATTGGCTTGACCTCTGCAAGGAAATTGCTGCAATATTATTCCAATCTTCAATCTACACCATAAGTCTACACCATCAAGTCTCTTCAGTTAAYMAAAAATYATATGTCTAATTWACCATAGACTTGTTCTCTATACAAAGTGTCTCATCAGATATGGCRCCAAGAATTAGGCGGCCATGAGCCCCATCRACATTGTATTTGATGCAAAGAAGTTTAAGAAATAAGAAAAATAGCATAGACAACACTCAAATAAGTAACAATAGACAATGCACAGGTCATTAAAATTTCCAATGACCATGATATTTTGTCCTGATATTTGGCATAGATGGGAAGGACCTCTAGTCACTGATTGACAATTTCACACTCAAGACATTCGACACTTCATGCATTTGTCATATGTTTTCCACAACCCGAATCCCTTAGTTTTCTACAACACATACCTTTATGTTCTTTCACAAGGATAGAAAACACGCGCAAGCACTCAGTGAGGCACATATGTTAATTGCAGAGTTAAAATAATTCATACCAAGTGTTCATTTTTGGAGGAGGCATGCGCCCAAACATCACTATGATATTCACTCCAGGCATACCACACACAATGCCTTCACACATCTACTTGTTTTCTTCATCTCTGCACTCTTCAACCATTCTCACATTCRTCCATCAAAATCCCACAAGCATCAAKATCAGAAATGTGCTCTGATACCACTGTTAAAAACCATCAAGAAAATATTGAGCACATCAAGAAAATATAGAGAACAAAAAAGCTGACGGAAAAGGYTGACTCTATATTTTCCCCTTTTATCAATATGTACACAATAATGTATATATGGTACACATTGCACAACTAACCTCTAACAGTATGAMTGTTAKGGTAAGATAATGAAYTGAGATTAGAGTTTTCAACATAATGAACCATGTACGTGAAGGACATCCTACAAAATCGATGATTGCAAYRACTAATGACCCATACATTCTATTGGATGGTTTTATCTTTATATGGAATTTGGYAGTTTGGTGATGCATGATTGTAGTATGAATAGAAAGTACTAGGTTAGAATAGACATAGAAGTTTTTKCYGAGGAGATGCTTTGATTCAKAATTCTTGGTGATGATGAAGACCCGACCTAATGATGGTAAAGAAAAGTAGTCATTAAGGGGGAGCGTTGGAATATATTACTCCTACTTGTCTTATGTGAGTGTGCTTATATTTAAYTATTGAGTTTATTGGTCATTATTAGGTAGAGMTTTAGTCTCTATCGGAAGGAGTCTRTTCCTAGATTTTAGGAGGATGTTGAGGCCTAGTTGGATTTGAGATATTCTCTCCAACTAGATGTTTCCTAGTTTGGTGTGAGGATGAGATATTTCCTCAATCGGTGGATCAAGGTAGTTGTCTATCTTGAGACAATTATCTTATATTTATATGTACTATATTTTTTTGTTTAATAGAACGCTCAACACAATTTTGGTGTGTGTAATATTATCTAGTCTCCTACTCATATTTCCCAATATAATTTGATAAAACAATGTAGATAACAAATTAGTCAATGACATCAAAGGTAAATCCATCACATTGTATAAGATTCTATCTTACACACATGATAATAAGTTGAACTCATTTTTTAATGGATGGTGCAGTTCCCTTTTGAGACCTTTAATATAAAAATGCAATGTAACCAATAGTCTTAATATTATGCCAAACTCATGAGAACCAATTTCAAGCAAACATTTAGGTGAATAATTTCACTGGTTAAAAACTTAAACTACAATATTGTGTGGAATCTTGGATTTTACAGAATAATATCACATGTTATGCTAGAGAATCTCTATGAAACTTGAATTTTACAGATAATAGTATCATATGTTAATCTTGGAATCTCCATTGCACTTTAATGTACTTCAATTGCACTTTTTTACATTGTACAATGATACTAGAAATCCTCAGGAGAACATATACAAAATTATTCTAAATTGTCAAATATACGAAGAGATTGATAGGTGCAACACACCACTAGATGTGTATTGTATTAATATGAACATATAGAGTTACATGATATAGTTACAAGAAGTTAAAGAGTTATCAACTCCTGTAACCATAAAAAAATAATTAACTAGTTATGTAAGGATGCAATTATTTTATTAACACTCCCCCTTAATTACATTCGCTAAAACTATAAACTATCACTAGCTACCAATGATTCCAACGCATTAGACTCCCCCTTAAACATAACTTGGTCCCATATTCTGAGATTAATATCTCACATTTCCTCATGTTAATTGAAGATTCAAATTCTTTGATTCAAACATCAAGCTAGCATACGCATACACCTAACACTCTCATACCTACCCAAGTGGTTAATTCGAAAACTTGATGCCACATCCCTCTCATGGCCAGAGCCTTAAGATGCTTGAAACCAGGGACACACTACATGATCACTTACTAACCTATGTAGGCCTAACTCAATAAGAGTTCCAAAACATAGGGAATAGAGTTTACCTATAGAAAAAATTACAACTTGGACCAAAAACCTCTGGGGTGTTGGGTACAATCGAACATGCACCCCCTCATTACAATATGATATATCAAGGTAGTCATCTTGCTCCATTTTCGGATTCTTATATTTGTTGAAGATTAAAAAACCTAAATTTAACCAACTAAAAAAAAAAAATTAACCAAAATTTATGTTGCATTCAATATCTACGCCTTTTTCTTTCTGTCTCTACACCTATTTGTGTATCTTCCTTCTTTGTGGCTTCTCCTTCAATCTTCGCAACTTCTCATCTGATCCTTACTTTCTCGGGGTGAGGTTTTCTCCATCCAATTTTTACTACTCAATAATGTTGAAACATTGTCCACAAAATGGCTCGGTGTCAGTGATAATTGTTCTTCAACAAAAAAAGAGGCAATACTTTTCTATTGCATATTATTTTCCTTAGAAGCCTCAAACTTCTGTCTTACTGACTATTTGTTCCATGGTGACTCTTCTTCATCTATCGGCTCTGCTAGCCTTGTTGGAATATGCTTCTTCAGTTAGAGCTTGCTTCTCTCTTTGCAACTTGGAATTCCATATTCTCCTCTCATTTTTTAGAGTCAAAAATTCTAACAAAATAACATCAACTAAACTACATTCATATTGAGTTAGCTAAGATCAATACCTTTGTACATTTCCAATTCCAAGACATGAAAAAATAACATTTTCACCTTAGCATAAAACAACCATCAAATATCAATTTGATTTTTATTTAAATGGATTAATCCATATATTTATGTTCCATCCCAAATATATATTCAAACTTGCATGAAGATTGTTTTTTAAAAAATCCAACAACATTTAAAAAATAAAATAATCTCAAACACCTACACAATTCGTGGCTTCTTAAAAAACCATCATTGCTTACTCATTTCTTTATTTTGATTCCTTTTCACATGGGTGCAACTCCTTACAAATACATTTTCTTTTCGAAATATATTATCCCACATAATATATATTTCCTTTTCAAAAACATATTATGCCTCATAAACAAATTTTGTACCTTCACAGTTTCCCTTTATGTGCATAGATTTCAAATGACCGAATTGTCTTCTCGACTACTTGTGGTTGTACCTTCATGATCCTCTTCTCTGCACAGAGTTCAGACTCTAATCGCGTGGACTGTCTCTCTATTCTTGACAAAATGAGAAGCAAAGAAGATAATACAAAGAAGACGAAATTGGAAAACAAGAATGATCAGAGTGCATTGATTAAAGGAAAAGTGTTGAGCTAAATAAGCTTCAACAAATCAAGAAAATAAAGAAAAAATTGTACAGATGGCCATGACAGATGGTAGTGTACAATCAGGTACTATTGAGGTTACTAATATAATTAACACTCCCTCTTAAACTCAATAGTTACAAACATCAACACTGATAATGCCCAAGTGTTGTCTCTGAAAATAAAAAAAAATGGATTTTCCTAGTGGCTTTGTAAAGTTATATGCGAGTTGATCTCGTGAGCCACAAAATTGAAGTGAAATGTCACCATTATTGACTAGCTCGGGTATGAAGTGAAAGCGAGTGTCAATATGCTTTCTTTTCTTGTGAAACACATGGTTTTTGGATAAAGAAATTGTTGAGGTGTTGCCAAAGAACCTAGGAGTTGGCTCATTTTCTGTATGTGACATATCATTCAATATTATTCTCAGCCACACAGCTTGAAAGGAAGTTTAGGTAGCAATGACATACTCTGCCTCTACAGAAGATATTAATACTATGGGTTTCTTCTTTGATGCCCATGAAATCAGGTTCATGCCCACATGAAAAACATGTACTGAGGTGCTTTTCCGGTCATCTAGGCTTCCTACAAAATCATTGTCTGTGTAACCAGAGAGATGATTATCATCAGACTAAGTGTACCATAAGACAAATTGAGATTGCCTGCAACATATCTCATAATCCTTTTCGCCATCTTCCAGTGAGAATCTTTGGGGGATTCCATGAACCTGGAAACAAAGCTGGATGTATACATAATATTAGGCCTAGTTGCTATAAGATACAATAAACTGCCTACTAAACTTTTGTATAAGGTAGAATCCACTATAGGGCATTCATCTTTCTTGCTCAATTTTGTGCTTAGGGGAATAGGAGTTTTTGTTGGATTGCAGTCTTCCATGCAGAATCTTTTGATGATGTATGATGCATACTTTTGCTGACAGACAAAAATGCCTTTGGTTGATTGGTCAACCTCAATCCTCAAAAAATATTTAAGTATTCCAAGATCTATCATCTCAAACTTAGATTGCATGACATGTTTAAAACTGGTTAACTCAATATTTCTAGTATATATCATGTCATCAACATATAAACATACAATCATAATTTTACCTTGCTGACTTGTTTTGGTGTATAAGGTTGGTTCATTTTGGCTTCTGCTGAAACCACTCTTGATCAGGTAAGTGTCAATTTTGTTGTACCAAAATCTTGGAGCTTTCTTTAAGCCATACAAGGCTTTCTTCAACCGATACACTTTGGCTGAATGCTCTTTGAATTCAAATCCAGATGGTTGGTCCACATATACCTCTTCTTTTAAGACGCCATTTAGGAAAGATGACTTGACATCCATCTGGTATACTTACCATTTGTGTTGAGCTTCTATGGCTAAGAGAGCCATTAGAGTGTCCAACCTTGCTACTGGAGCAAAGTTTCACCATAATCAATACTTGGTTGTTGTGAGAATCCTTTGGAAACAAGTCTCGCCTTGTGTTTTTCAATCTGCCCCTTTTCATTGAGTTTAGTTTTGTAAACCCACTTGACACCAATACTTTTCTTGTTTCTAGGTAGATCAACAAGATCCCATGTCTTGTTATTCTCAATGGAGTCAATCTCTTGGTTCATGGATTGAACCCAATGTGGCTCTTTAGCTGCATCTTTAAAAGATGTAGGTTGGCATGACATTAATGCAAGAAGATTGTGCTTATCAATGCAATCCAAATGTTGATGATACCATGACAAAATGAGAATCAAAGAAGATAATACAAAGAAGATAATACAAATAAGACAAAATTGGAAAACAGGAATGAGCAGAGCGCCTTTGTGCCTTCCAGAGTGTTAAGTCTCTGAAGTGTGAGATTTGGCACTATGTGTCCTTGATGATGGATGGTCCAGATGAAATCCAGGCTTCGGGCCTTCGGCAGTTCTGGCTTTTTGCATCCATCTTCTTTCCGAAGTGATTGTCATCGGAGTGCAGGATCTCCTTCCACATTTTCACTTGGATCAATGAACTAGATCTAGTCCGACTCTTCAGAGCTTTGGGCCTTCGATATTTGTTTACTCCTTATCTTATGCTTGATAAAGTTCTTGAAGTTGAATTAACTATGAGTTGTTGTTGTTAGGTAGAGGAAGCAAAACATAGCATATAACAGAGCATAAAATAAGCAAGAACGTTGGAAACCCAAGCAAGAACTGCTTGTTGGTGTTTGTTGCGCTCTAGGTGTAGACTGTGCACTTGTTGTTCTTACTGGAGTATTCTACGCGGTAATTTGCGTTGTAGTGTCAGGTGTAGATGGAGCTGCACATTGTCCTGTGTATGGTGTTTGAAACACTTCATCCTCTGCGTCATTATGCTCCATTGTGTCAATTATATTTACTGTCTTTTCTATGGTTCCATCCCATGCTTCATTCTCTACTAAATGAACATCGCGACTGATTATGAATTTTCTTGCAACTGGGTCATACAACTTGTATCCTTTTGTTTATTCAGAATACCCAATAAATATACATTTATGTCCTTTGTTGTCCAACTTCCTTCTCAGTTCTTTTGGAACATGTGCATATGCGACGCAACCAAAAACTCTTAAATGCACCACATTATGCTTTGATCCTGTCCATGCTCCCTGAGGAATTCTATTCTTCACACTCTTTGTCAGACATCTATTCAAGATGTATATTGTAGTTGCTACTGCCTCAGCCCAATACTCACATGACAAATGTTTGGTTGTTAACATACTGCGTGCCATTTCCATGATGGTTCTATTCTTTCTTTTCGCGACACTATTCTGTTGTGGTGTGTATTGCATGGTAAATTGCTTGTAGATGCCATGCTCTTTACAAAAGTTATGAAATTCTCTTGACATGTATTCTCCTCCTCTGTCCGTTCTTAGACACATGATGTAATAACCACTCTGTTTCTCCACAAGTGATTTAAACTGTTGAAAACAACCCAGTGTGTCAGATTTATGCTTTAGAAAATAAATCCATGTCTTTCTTGAGAAATCATCAATGAATGTTAGAAAATAAATTGTGCCTCCTATAGACGGAGTTTGCATTGGTCCACAAATATTAGAATGTATTATTTCCAGTGGAGCTTTTTCTTTGTAAGACTTGCCAACTGGAAATGATTCTCTGTGTTGCTTGTCAAATATGCAACCTTCACATATCCTTTCTGGTTTTTCAATCAATGGTAAGCCTTTTACCATATCCTTTGTGTGTTATAGTTTCATACCTTCAAAGTTGAAATGTCCAAATATGAAATTCCATAGCTAGGAGTCATCATGTGTTTCAGATTGGAATGTTGCCTTCATTTATGCACCATTTTCTCCTTTCTTGATACTACGCGCATTATTTTCTTCATTACTACTATGCATGCTTTCTGTTGTAAATGCAATGTCTAACTATGCACTTTTTCTTTTGTCAACAGTTTTCATTGTGTTCTTCTTCTTGACTAGCTTTAATGTCAATGGGAATATTCTGTTACTTGTCATCTAGATTTTTGCAATAAGTAAATTGCTTGGTCTTTTATCCATAATCACACAATGATTATCTTCCATGTAGATTCTGTATCCTTTTTGTAACAGTTTTCCTGTACTCATCATATTATGCTTCAAACTAGAAACATAATATACATCATACATAACTCTCACTTCTCCTTGTCTGGTTAAAATATTTATACTGCCTTTTCCTAAGACAATGACTTGGATATCTATTCCAAGTGTAACCTTGGTTTGGACTGACTCATCCAAACTAGAAAACAATTCTATGTTTCTTGTCATGTGGTTACTACAACCTGAATCTAAATACCATATGTCACATGGACTTTCTTGAGCAACATTGCATTCAACTGGTGACATTATATTAGACATTTCTTCTATGCTAGACATAGCTACAATGCACACCATAAACATAGGTCGATTTTGGTTATTTGTGTTGTGTGGTTGATCTTGACTTTTCTTGTTCTGATTATACTGTCTCTTTCTGCACTCATATGCGTAATGTCCATACTTTTTACAGTAATGGCATTGAATCTTTGATTTGTCATTTTTTTGACTAGTTGACTGGTCGGTACTTGGATTTTGACCTCTTCCATCAGTGTTTCCAAGATTGCTACTACATCCACTTCTGTCAGAACTTCTTCCTCTACCTCTAGAGTTAGCTCTCCCCCTTCCTCTTCCACGATCTATAGATGACTGTGTGGAAAAAGTGTTTTCTAATGACATATTTGACATGTTCAATCTATGTTCATGATTGACAAGGGAAGCTTGCAGTTCATCTAGACTGAACTGACTTGGATCTTTTCCTTCTTCTAGAGTTAAAACTAGAGTATCAAATTTAGGAGGAAGACTTCTAAGCACTTTCTCAACAACTTTTCTATCATCTATGATTTCACCGTGAGACTTAATTTGATTTATCAGTCCAATGACATGTGTGTAGAAAGAATCTACCATGTCTAAATCTTTCATTGACATAGTTTCAAAATCTCTTCTAAGAATCTGAAGTTTTGCAGTTTTTACTTTATCCATACCTTGATAAGTGGTTTGTAATATATCCCATTCTTCCTTGGAGTTCTTTGTTGATGCAACTCTTAGGAGTATGCTCTCATGTAGGGCTTGATGTATATAAAACAACGCCTTTCCATCCTTCTTTCTTTGTTCTTTCAAGGCATCTTTCTCAGCTTGTGTGAGGACGTTATATGTTGCCTGATCTGTCGGTTCAACATAACCATTTTCGACTATCTCCCATACATCTTGACCTTGGAATAAAGCCTCCATGGTCAAGGACCACATCTCATAGTTCTTGCATGTAAAAGTGGGAGGTTGCAGATTTGAGGTAGAAGCCATTTTTTTTACTTTCAACGGAGTTTCTGCTCTGACAAACTTGTTCTGGTAGAACCCGCTCTGATACCAAATTAAAGGGGTAAAAAGGAATGTGTGCAGTCTACTCTGTGCAACGCAGTTTAAAATACTGTGCACCAAACAGGCTACACGATAGAGTTCTCAAAATCACTGCGCAGTGCACAGACTTTCAGATTGTTGCGTGCTGTGAATATACACACTAAATAGAATGATTTACAAATGCGAAATATAATAGAGAAATACACAGAAACTTGTCAGAAACACAAAATACTTGATATTGATGAACTTCAGCACAGTGCACTCGGATTCCAAATACGGTGACAAAATGAGCTTCGTCTCTGATACTTCTTCTGTCAATTCTTCAGTTGTTGTTGGTTCTTGAAATTCTTTTCTACATCCCTCTCTCCTTTTCTCTATGTCTCTATCTATCCATATATTTTTAACTAAGAAACTCGAACTTATATAAACTTCCTTCAGAAGCTAAGACTGACTCAACATTTAACTCAACCATAATTACGACTGACTCTTCAATCACTTAATTTAATTCGAGAATATAGAATTCGGCTTCATTTATAGTTCTCCTGCTTGCCGACTGACTTTTGAGTAAGTATGTGACTTTCTGACATTGTGACTACTGACAGACAAATCAGCGACGACGTGAAGATCTCACCGACTTGTAATTACAATTTCCAATAGCATTGTCGAACTTCTCCAACTTGATATCAAATGCTATCTTCTCTGCCATCTTTTCATCGACTTCTTTTCTCTATGCACTTTCCTCTATGCTAGACAACCTCTTGCAGCTCGCATACAACTTCTATGGACGGATTTCCAAATTTCCCTTTTCTCCTTCCTTCCATACGCTTGGACAACTTGATTGCTCTCAGTCATCTTTATCGATCTGCCTTATGAGGCTCTTAAGGTCACAATTCACATATCCAGGTTCCTGGGCCCTCTTGTGATGGATTGAGGGCCAGACCAACTCCAATACCATGTCAAATATATGAAGAGATTGATAGATGCAACACACCACTATTGATATGTATTGTATTAATATGAACATATCTCCTATAACCCTAAACAACTAATTAATTAATTATGTAAGAATGTAATTATTTTCTTAACATAAATTGCATTGTAAATATTGATCTTGAAAAGATAAAAAATAAACAAACAACTTGTCAAACCAGAAAGAACTACAAGGTGGTAGTGTGAACAAATATTCAAAAAAATATAAAAAGGAATAAGATATATGTTAATAAATTTTGAAAATGCGAATCATTTTCTCATTTGACTCTTTCATACCACAAGTACATGCCCTGTGCAAATTGTCTTTAAATATTCAAATATCAATATAATTAAATATCTAAAGGAATAAGAGATATGTTAATGAATTTTGAAAATGCACTGTACCTACAAGTTACATCCTATTGAATGCACTACAAATTACATTCCACTTAAGTAATTTGTTGAGTCTATAGCACTATTGGGTTATTGCATGCATCGTACACCTCTTTATCATGACAAGTGATCAAAATCTATGTTGCCAAGGTAAGAAAAATCCTTTACAATTATGGGTTTCCATTCATCCAACGTCTCAAGCTCAATCATTCATCCCACATTGTCAAGATTAAACATAGTCCAAAACAAACCAGGAAATAACTAAAAAT
>JZKD02S1857110.1:137532-156827 GCA_000966675.3 Picea glauca | reverse complement strand
GTCGAAATTTGACCCAAATGCAGTAGTGACCCTTGGTGACCACCTCGACCGACTCATCCCCTGCTCCACTAGAAGCTGACAAGGCCACCCGGTTCATTGATCGCATCCAACACATCCGACAACAGGTTTAGGATATTCTACATAAGTCTAATGCCAAGTACAAGCAACACCATGATCAACATCAGGTGCCACATAAGTTTCAGGTGGGAAACAAAGTTTGGTTGCACTTGCAGAAAGAACGCCTTACAGGGGCCCATTGGAAGCTTCACCCACTTTGTTATGGGCCATACACCATTACCAAGGTTGTGGGTGATAATGTTTTTGAGCTCAACATTCCCCCTTTCTTTGGCCTATACCTAGTCTTCAATGTACCTCTCCTTTGACCATATTTCCCACCATTATTGGACACCTCAGAGATAACAAAGAAGTTGACACCAACAAAGCTCAACCCTGATTGCATACAACAAGAATCTAATGATAATATTGTGGACACACAGATCAAGGGCACTTGATAGAAAATGATCCATCTTTATCGCATCGTCAAAGTAGGGAAGCCCCTGCACCAACGCAAGTGGCTCACTCGGGGCCAAATTCAGTAGAAATTTCCTCATCTGATGGGGTAAATCAACGCAATGGATACAATTTCTTACTAAGGAGGGAGGATTGATCCAGGTGGATATCGGTCGCCACCCACCTTTTCCAACTTGGTCAAAACAATTTTCTGGCAATTTTGGCAATTTACTATTTTTAGCAGTTTTTAACTTCAGGGGCCATTTTGAGGGACTAAATGAAGTTTTTTAGGGATTTATCTTCTCAATGATAGTCGAAGGCTCTAATTGATCCCCCAAAATGAATCTCCTTGATGATACCTTTCCAATTGGCTATCATTTGCCTCAAACATAGAGCGTATGCAGAAGTTACGACCCCGAGAAGTTGATATACTAACTTACCCAAACGGGGCCCACATGAATTTTGGTGCTTCATCTCCTAGGGTTAGTTTTTTGCATGTCTAGAGTTTTTTACATTCTTGTTTATTGTAAAAAGGGCTTCAGAGCCTCATGGTAATCATCTTCTTGTGAATGAGCGCAACCATCACATCTCTTTTCAGAGATAAGCCGCCACCATTCCAACAAGCTTGTTTTTCATTGCATTTTACAGTTTGAACTTATTTCATTATTGAATAGAAAACCAGTTTTACTATATCTTTGTTATTTTTTGTTAAGCACCTGTTAATAATCTGTAGTCATTTCATTATGCTCATAAAATTCGGATCAAGAATCCACTCCACCTTGAGTGTCGGTTTGATTACACTAGTTGATCCTCCTTTCGATACTCAGAAGGGACTCCTTCTCTTCTCTCAGTATGCCAGACTAAATCCTTGGGCCCATTGCAGTCTCAGGAGCCTCCTACTCCTCATTTGACGTTGAATCATATCTTGAAGGTTGTCCTCACAACATGTACAACCTGTCCACCTGATCACCACTCAGGTGTGGTTCCACCGAGTCTGCTCCCTCCTTTTAAATAAATGCATGTCCCCTCTTAAACAATGTACAATATCCAACATCCTCCAAGGCTGAGAATGAGAGCAAGTTAACCCTCAACCCTGGAACAAAGAGAACTCCATCAAGCTCTAGGAATCCTCCATACTCGAGTCAGGGTCTAACCCTTCCAACTCTACGTACAACTCGCACCATACCACCTTCACTCTCCACCAATCAGTCGGGACCTGTATCTGTGATAATAAGGAATGCTCGCCAGATTCCAGTCATGTGACAAGAGGCTACACTATCAACAATCCATCTGATATCACCCCCAAATCCTCCACTATTGCCACTGGATACTAGAGTAACCAAAAAAAATTCCTTATTAAACTTGGTAGAAAAGTCCTCCATGTATGTTGTAGCATATTTATCAGGCCCCTCTTGTTCCTTCCTCTTCTTCTTCTCAGGACATTGAGAAGCAAGGTGCCCCAAGTGGTTACAACAGTAACATCTGACTTTACTCAAGTCCATGCTAGAATTTCCTATCTTCTTTCTCTTTGCAGCAAGAGAAACATTTTCCTCAGCTTTGTCTTCCTTCTTACGATTACTATGAGACCCCATCCAGATCTCCTCCCGAGTGAAGTCTTCCCACAACCTTCTCCAATATGGAAAATTTTCTCGACCCACCACACACTTCACAAAGAAATCTCGTTCATTTTTTAAGCCTTTCAAAGCTATCCTCCCCAACTCGGCGTCTAAGATGACCTCTCCCACTGCAATTAACTTGTCCTTAACCTGGCCTAGCTGGGTAATATAGGATACAACATCCTCACCCTTATCTATCTTCGAGTCATGCATCTTATCTTTCAAAGCCATCTTCCGGTTGGCATTCTTAGCCTCAAATAAATTCTTCAAAGTTTCCCACATATCATAAGTTGTCTTCTTCTAAGATAGATGTGGAATGAGAGGGTCCTTCACACCATCTAGAATGATTCCCTAAGTTTTTCCTTTACTTCATGCAAATCCAAAGAAACAAGATTTGTTATGGGAGCCACAACAACAAAACTAATATAGTTCCAAATCTTGTTCTCCTTGAGAATAACTGGCATCCAAACCATCCACTGAAAATAGTTGGAAATGCCATCCAATTGATCCTAAAATCTAATGCATGCAGTCATAGTCCCTGTCACTATTCAAAGGAAAACAAACAACAAATTTCCCCCCTTCAAACTTGCCCAAATATCTCACTGCTCATTGTCATTCAGAGCCCAAGATCTAACATTTCTAAAGTACATTTTCACTTTATAACATAAGTTACTTTAATATTAGAAGGTACACTTTATTAAAAAGTCACTTACATAAAAGGACCACTTTATTACAACATTATAAAAACCCATTATAAAGTCAAGTGTCTAGTAGTGTAGATATAAGGTTACTTATGCATACAAGACACACATGTTGAGTACCTCCTAAGCTAAAAAGCTAACAATTATAATAACAGACTAAAACTCATATTACAACAAAATCACTTCATTAAATCATTCCTTGCAACAATAAATTTGAACATTATCATGAGTTTACAAAACACTCTCAAATCAGTAAAAAATCAAACAGTCGGTGTAGCTGTGATAACTCTACAGTCACAATTAATTTCTTGGCAGTGGTAACTCCTCTGTTAATTTTCCTAGTACATACACACAACGTACCAGGAAAATATTATTCGTTACTTTAAACTTTTGACTTTAGTAAATCCAATACATATTATAAACTTGCCCGGGAGCTCTTTTGTTATAAAGAATGAGGCTAAGAAGCATAGATGAAACTTAAACATCATATCGATCTGCTCATGATCATGACTTTATCATGAATCATCCTTCCATATATTGCAGTCTCTGCCAAGCTTACTATTGAACGCTCAAAGCACAAATCAATCAATCAATTCTTTCTATTATTATTATTATAATTATGGCAAAAGGTGTATACTATTTACAATAGTCAGATTTAATTATTTAAAACGGGTTTTTATGTACAAGATTTAATTTGTTTAAATATTTTTAATGGTTATAAGAATATGTTTTCTTTAATATTATCTCACTGCACCTTCATATATAATATATGAGGGTGAAGTAAGGTGGAGGATAATGTTAGAGAAATTGAAAATCAAAATTTTATAGATTATCTTTCTTACATCTCAAAACATGATAGTTAATAATTAATTAGTAAAATTAGCTTGATGATAACTAATCAAATTATTTACTACATTGCTGTTTGATTTTCTTGGCATAGTGTTTTTGGAGCATGATGTTTTTAAGTTTTTTTTTTTTTTAAATTAGACCTGAAATTTTTATTG
Organism: Picea glauca; assembly: GCA_000966675.3. Classification (NCBI taxonomy): domain Eukaryota; kingdom Viridiplantae; phylum Streptophyta; class Pinopsida; order Pinales; family Pinaceae; genus Picea; species Picea glauca. The sequence goes on along the minus strand of JZKD02S1857110.1, from coordinate 152,996 downwards.
AGCAGAAGATTATTAGCAAATTCTTTTAAGCGTTCACCGGCCACGAATTAGCATATGTACTAGTGTATGCAGCAACAATGTACTAGTGTATGCAGCAACAATTGAGAATAAAGCTAAATAAAATAATTTAGCTTATAGCAATGCCAAATCCATAAATTGAAGTCTCACAATGACTGACTCCGTCTGTTTTGAAAAAAAAATTGTAGTAGTTATCCGTGACGGAGAGAAACCCAAAAACTCCCTGCCTACTGCTACTGCCACATATCTCTGGGATAAAACTAAATAAAATAATTTTCCTATTCCTATCTCTCCAATATTAAACATTAAAACTAAATAAAATATTAGATTTATATTTACTACTTAAACTGTACACTTATTTGAAAGGGTATATTTAATGATTTTTTAATTATAAATTCATGTAATATGGTTATCAATAAGAGATGTTGACATATTTTTGGTCATCAATGAATAAGATATATGTTTATAACTTTCTAATATTACATAATTATATTGGTTATCTACGGTTACTAAAAAACATTACAGGTTGGTTAATTATATATTGCATGGTAGGCTTTCTCCACTTCAGCAAGTGGGTTAAGGGATTGTTTCTTGCCTTTTAATGTTTCTAGTTATGTGATTTTAACCTGATTAATAAGTTGAATTTCCTAATCAAATCAATCTAACATTTTTTTTTTGTTTAGCTTTATTCTTAACTCGAGACCTTAAAGTAGTTGTAAATTTCTTAAGAGATCCTCTCTTAGTACATTGGCATTCAAGTACATTGGCATTCAAGAGAGAAGAGATCCTTAAGAAAGGAACATGGTTGTTCTTCCCACTACAATTAGAAATTGATCATAGTAGCATATGTTCACTCCTTTTAGTTAGTTTCCCATTAGAATTAGAAATTGGTCATATTAACATATGTTCACTCCTCCTAGGTAGTCATGAAGAATCATAGGTTAGTTCCCAAAATATGATCTCTTAAGTGTAGTCTAAAGATGAATAATAACTATTCAATGTCTTCAATGCTACATTCTCCATTCTCTTTTTGATACGGAAATTGGCTTTTCTACCCCCTTTAGTATAAACCTTCCTATCATCATATTCATACCAAGATGTCATCCATTAATATTGTTGGGATAGTAGCTCCAAAGATCTTCTTCTCAAGCCATTGATATCTTGTGCAATAATTATGCATTTATGGCACCCACTATAATCCCTAGAAATTAATAGACAAGTACAGAATGTTCCAATTTGAGGAAGATGTTGATGCAACTCCTTATCATGTACCATCTCCTTTGAATCTTCAAAACCACCTACCAAGATTTATATGTGAGGGTGTTATAATTGTTAAAGAACAATTTGAGTTCTTTCTCAAATGGTTGTAATATTGTAGGGTCCAATGAAAATGATGTATTCATGTTCTTATTTGTGAATTCTTTAAAAGGGAAAGCTTTGTTTAAATTATTTGACTTACCCCTTCAAATATTTTCTACTTAGGCTAAACTTTCCTATTGATTCAAGTCTAGCTCTAGGAAATCTCAAAGTCTAATTATCTTAGTAAAGAACTATTGGCACCCAAACTTTTGAGTTTAGTTTTGCGCACATGCACAAATGAAGCCGGGTATGCTCATTCCAAAGTTTTGTGTGCACATAAGGAAGTGTGTAAGGGGTGCATGCCGAACCGAGTTTTCATAGTGCATAATAGGTCTAAAATATTATTGAATGCACGTCAATCCCAATTTTGACATGCATCAGAAATCAAGAAGATGCACGCCGGAATCAAGAAAAGAAGCATTGGGAAATCCTCTCGAATGATTATTTCTAGCATGAGCACAAGAGATCATGGAGCTGACAAATGATGAGATAGCAAGGCAGTTAAGATTACCCTGATTCTTGAAGGCTACGTGGATTGCAGGCTAGTGAAATAAGTGTGTGAGGTAGTTTTGTTAGTCAAGAGAGTGGAGCATAGCAGAAAGAGACAATGCTCTCAAGTAGAGAAAGCTCTAAAAGGAAGTAGTGCTATCATAAATTAGGCTAGCTATATGTCTTAGAGGAGATTCATTGAGTCCTTAGTATCGAGCTCGCTCTAAGCCTAGTGTAATATTGTAATTCTTTTGAATATACTTATGTGTATGTTATGTGTTCGAGTCTTGAGAGAAGTCACATTGCACAGTGTGTTGTATGCCTTTGTTGTGATGGAATAACTCAAGTAATAAATATGCGACAACTCTAATCTATTCGATGTCTATCATGTATGAGTTGGATATGTCACGTGTATTATTTTACTTCATAGTCCTGATAATTTGTCAGATATGAGTTGCATGAATACCAATCCCGATGGATCTTCATGTGTTTAGCCTTCATCCATGTCACAAGAAATTAAGGTCTCTATGATCCTCTTTACATCTCGGGTGAGACCTTCCTCGACCTTGATCAAGGATTGATATGTTGGTGATTTGGGGATTGTTTTGGACAAATTTCAATGAACCCTAGGTCTAAACGCCCTAGCGTTAATAAGGACATGCATAATCCTGGATCAAAACACCCAAAAAATGGTTTTGTTGCTGAGACCTGAAAGTATTTTCATGAATGATGAAGGAAAGAGATGAGGTGGCATCCATCTTAGGAGGATATTCAAGACTCATTGACTAAAAAATAACATGATTTTTCCTACGAGAAACATAGGCAATGAGAGTGAATGTCAACAAATGGAAAGATAGGTATCTTTACATGGATATGCATGATCTTTTCTTTGTTGAATTTCCTTGTTTATTGTTTGAATGATTGAAAAGGAAAACTAAGACTCATTATAGTGTGTGGCCATTGGAACCAATGGTTTGGGATCAATCCAGCTTAAAGAATTGAAATTTTTGGATAATAAGTGGAATTAAGCTATTGATTTCTAGTTTGCTTGAGTAAAAGAAGGCTACATTGTTGAGTTTTCTGTGGAATACACTAACTCTTTCAGTGAGGATGAAAGAAAGTTTGTGGAAGGTACAATAAAGAAAGTGATGGAAGAAATCCCACTTTGCATAAAAATGTTGTTCATCATGAAAGGGTTGATTCACATGGAGCCCAATTGAATGGTTGATTAAAATACCCTAGCACAAGAGGGGAGTTTGCAAACATGGGAGAAATTCGGAGAGAAAATGGATCCATTGAGGAAGATCCAAAAATTGTTGACATGAGGTGAGGAATGGAATGGACCCAAAGGAGAAAAGAATAAAAAGAGTAGAGAGGTACACAAGAATAGTTGAGATAAGAATAAAAGTGGAAAAGAGAGGTGGAAATTCATTAGCTAAGGGTGAATGATGAGGGGTTGGTCTCGGTATGAAAAGAAAATAAATCAGACCAGGTGGTAGTGTGAAATAGTATGTCGTGTCAGACTAGAGCACATATGAAGATAGGCCTGTGAAGAGGTGTGGCATAGAGGATCACGTGTCTAGTGGGGATACCAGTAGTGATACTAGTAAGAGCCTAGGTGACAAAGTCTGCACCCCTTGGCTATTGTGGAGTGTCACAACCTTAGAGGAATATCAAGCGCAGAGATGTGGTGTACTAATAAGAGGAAAATATGGCACACAGAGAAATACTTTGTTGTTTGGAGAAGAAGATAGCGTGCAAAGTGGTAGTGCACATATCTGACCGAGATACAGAGCACATGTTTGTGGTTCACATATAGGACATGAAGGTAGAGTGCAGCGTGTTGGTGCGTCAAAATAAGAGGAATATGGAGGCTCCCCTAGTGGTGGGGGTGATCCGGATTATTTTCGGCACGAAATGAGAGTGGAGATATAACACAAAAATATTCATATATATTGCAAGAGAGACAACAATATAACAGAGATATATCGGAAATATAACAAGAGTCACAGATATACAGTAATACANATGATCTTCATTTTAGGCGCATGATAGCTCATTGGAAAGGTATCGTCGAGGAGATTCATTTTGGGGGGAATATATAAGAAACTTTCATATTGCTCCACGTTTTCCCAAAAACTTCGTTTAGGGCCTCAAAATGGCCTCGAAAGTTAAAAACTGCTAAAAATAGTAAATTACCAAAATTGCCAGAAAACTATTTTGAGCCAGTTGGAAAAGGTGGGTGGCCACCGATATCCACCTAGATCAATCCTCCATCTTTGGAAAGAAATGGTATCCATTGCGTTGAGTTCCCGAGGGAGAGGGAAAAGTGTTTGTTGAATCTGCATCTTGGTGAGTTGCTTGCCTTGCTCGAGACATTGCACTGCTTAGTTTGTGGAAGTCTATCACAAACCTATTGAGGTTGAGGCTATTTAACAAGTCGAGATACAGGAGAGGACGGTGTGCAGAAGGAATCTTTGTGCTTTGTTGTAACCTTGTCAACCTGCTTTTGTTGGATAGAAGGTGCTTGGGGCGAGGCTGTAGTGGTTGCAGTGTCCTTTTGTTCCCCTTTTGAACAAATTGTGAAGAAGATGAATTTTGCAGTATGAAATACTACCTTGCGGCATTGTTTAGGTGGAACAATAGTTGAAACTACCTCTGGTATTCTGTAAAGATGACCCCCTAGAGAAACAATGACACTACAGGGTCGATACTCATAAACAACATGGCGTCTCCACATATATTGTTGGTCCAAGAGAACATCATAGACATCCAGTGGGGAAACATCACATAATACCTCATCCTTGAAGGGTTGTATGTCATAAGACAATCGACACTGTTGGCTGACACGAAGATATCATCCTTGGCGAAGCCACATGATGTTGTATGGCTGCGGATGTGGTGTTGTCGACAATCCCAATTGTTTGATGACCTCTGCTGAGATGAGGTTTTCATAGCTTCTGCTATCAACAACAAAATGCAGTGGGGTCTCCTTCACCCACATGTGTGAATGAAAAAGGCACTCCCCCTCTTCTGGATATGTTGGTTCTTCGGGTTGAATTGATACGGTCGCGACAATAGCAATGGGGTCTACATCGATGATATGTCTTTTACCAATATTTTCATAATCAAATTTTGAATCAGGGTTTGAACCCTTTTATTTGATCTCGACCACCAATGAATGTTTTGAGCGACATTCATTGGTGTTGTTCCAAGGGATTTTGTGGAAATTGCACCATTTTCTGGTGTCCTTCTTTGTCTTTCCGTGACCCTTCTTTTCCTGTGGCTTAGACTGGTTTTTAGGAAGTTGTTTGTTAGGGTCGTCTTTCTCATACTTTGGTTGTTGTGTATTTTCATATCCTAATTCCTATTTGTTATTGTGCTTAAACTTCTACTCGATTTTAACAACATATCGATAAGAAGAAACCAGTGATGAGATGTTCAAAAAATCCATTTTAGTTTGGATGTATCTGTGTAGAGCCTCCTGGTATTTCAGAACCAAATGTCGATCAGAGTCTTTGATACCCAGCTTGGTGCACAAGGTATGGAAGGTATTGGTGAACTACGACACTACTTGGCCCCTCTCTTGCCACAGTGTGGTCCATCTCATGTATTGGTCCTCATAGTTGCAAACAGGGTAATACTGTTCCTTTACCACATCCACAAAAAAATCCCAAGCAGGCTCGGCCCCATATATTACAGAATCTTCTATGGAACTCTGCTCCTAGTAAGTTTCCCACTAATGTTTACATGGGGAAGAGCCTTAAGGAGCGCAAATATGATATTTTCTCTGTCGCAAAAATTTTGAACAGAGAAATAACCTTCTAATAGATTTAACCATTTATCTAGGGCATTTGCATCTATCTGACCTTCAAATATAGGAATATCAAAATTGACATGTACCTTAAAAGGCGAGGTGCCTCCAAAGTGGTCGCTTGATGAAGATGTGCCTAATGCTATCAGGAGGCATTGAAGGATGTGGGAAAATTTCTCCATCATTTCATCCCTCTGTCATGTGAGAGCTTGCTCAAGCAATAAATTGATAGGATCGTCTGCTCCGTCATTTTTATTTTTTTCCTCCATGGAGGGTTTCTTGGGCACGCGAGAGCGATTGTCTTCAATAGAGACAAGCTCGAGACCCAACTTACTATACTCAAACCTCGTCGGGGACATGCACTGAAAAATGATCAAGAGCAGGTTGCTCTGATACCATTGATCCAGATTATTTTTGGCACGAAATGAGAGCGGAGATATAACACAGAAATATTCATAGATATTGCAAGAGAGACAACAATATAACAGATATATATCGGGAATATAACAAGAGTCATAGATATACAATAATACATGATTTCTATTAATGAAATAAATGTACAGAGACTGTAAAAATACAGAGTGAAAGACTCACTAGAATGGTGGCAGCTTATCTATGAGAAGAGATGTGATGGCTACTCACATTCGCAAGAACATGATTACAATGAGGCTTTGAAGTCCTTTTTACAATAAATGGGAATGCCAAGAATGCTAGATGATCTAGATTTATGTAGGAACACAATGAAATACAGAAATACCCATAAACATAGAGATGCAGTGGAAATAAAACTTCATTTCATTAACAACAAATGACTGAAATATGCTTACAAACAGAATGGAAATAAAATATCTAGGGCGCTGGTAGCTTGTCTCTGAGAAGATATGTGGCGTCTACTGGCCTATGAACTCTATGTTGCAATGAGGCTCGAAGGCCTATATATTATTGAGAAACAATGGAAAACCCTAAACATGAAAAAACCTAACCCTAGGAGATGAAACGCTAGAATATGGGCCTCGCTGTGGTAAATTGGTACAACAATTTCCCAGGGTCATAACTTTGGCATTCTATCTCCGTTTGATGCACATGATACATCGTTAAATAGATGTATCCGAGGATTACGCTGTTGATAGTGAATATCGAGTCTNAACAAGTCGAGATACAGGAGAGGACGGTGTGCAGAAGGAATCTTTGTGCTTTGTTGTAACCTTGTCAACCTGCTTTTGTTGGATAGAAGGTGCTTGGGGCGAGGCTGTAGTGGTTGCAGTGTCCTTTTGTTCCCCTTTTGAACAAATTGTGAAGAAGATGAATTTTGCAGTATGAAATACTACCTTGCGGCATTGTTTAGGTGGAACAATAGTTGAAACTACCTCTGGTATTCTGTAAAGATGACCCCCTAGAGAAACAATGACACTACAGGGTCGATACTCATAAACAACATGGCGTCTCCACATATATTGTTGGTCCAAGAGAACATCATAGACATCCAGTGGGGAAACATCACATAATACCTCATCCTTGAAGGGTTGTATGTCATAAGACAATCGACACTGTTGGCTGACACGAAGATATCATCCTTGGCGAAGCCACATGATGTTGTATGGCTGCGGATGTGGTGTTGTCGACAATCCCAATTGTTTGATGACCTCTGCTGAGATGAGGTTTTCATAGCTTCTGCTATCAACAACAAAATGCAGTGGGGTCTCCTTCACCCACATGTGTGAATGAAAAAGGCACTCCCCCTCTTCTGGATATGTTGGTTCTTCGGGTTGAATTGATACGGTCGCGACAATAGCAATGGGGTCTACATCGATGATATGTCTTTTACCAATATTTTCATAATCAAATTTTGAATTAGGTTTCGAACCCTTGTATTTGATCTCGACCACCAATAAATGTTTTGAGCGACATTCATTGGTGTTGTTCCAAGGATTTTGTGGAAATTGCACCATTTTTTGGTGTCCTTCTTTGTCTTTCTGTGACCCTTCTTTTCCTATGGCTTAGACTGGTTTTTAGGAAGTTGTTTGTTAGGGTCGTCTTTCTCATACTTTGGTTGTTGTGGATTTTCATATCCTAATTCCTATTTGTTATTGTGCTTAAACTTCTACTCAATTTTAACAACATATCGATAAGAAGAAACCAGTGATGAGATGTTCAAAAAATCCATTTTAGTTTGGATGTATCTATGTAGAGCCTCATGGTATTTCAGAACCAAATGTCGATCAGAGTCTTTGATACCCAGCTTGGTGCACAAGGTATGGAAGGTATTGGTGAACTACGACACTACTTGGCCCCTCTCTTGCCGCAGTGTGGTCCATCTCATGTACTAGTCCTCATAGTTGCAAACAGGGTAATACTGTTCCTTTACCACATCCACAAAAAAATCCCAAGTAGGCTCGGCCCCATATATTACAAAATATTCTATGGAACTCTGCTCCTAGTAAGTTTCCCACTAATGTTTACATGGGGAAGAGACTTAAGGAGCGCAAATATGATATTTTCTTCGTCGCAAAAATTCTGAACAGAGAAATAACCTTCTAATAGATTTAACCATTTATCTAGGGCATTTGCATCTATCTGACCTTCAAATATAGGAATATCAAAATTGACCTGTACCTTAAAAGGTGAGGTGCCTCCAAAGTGGTCGCTTGATGAAGATGTGCCTAATGCTATTGGGAGGCGTTGAAGGATGTGGGAAAATTTCTCCATCATTTCATCCCTCTGTCATGTGAGAGCTTGCTCATGCAATAAATTGATAGGATCGTCTGCTCCGTCGTTTTTATTTTTTTCCTCCATGGAGGGTTTCTTAGGCACGCGAGAGTGATTGTCTTCAATAGAGACAAGCTCGAGACCCAACTTACTATACTCGAACCTCGTCGGGGACATGCACTGAAAAATGATCAAGAGCAGGTTGCTCTGATACCATTGATCCAGATTATTTTTGGCACGAAATGAGAGCGGAGATATAACACAAAAATATTCATAGATATTGCAAGAGAGACAACAATATAACAGATATATATCGGGAATATAACAAGAGTCATAGATATACAATAATACATGATTTCTATTAATGAAATAAATGTACAGAGACTGTAAAAATACAGAGTGAAAGACTCACTAGAATGGTGGCAGCTTATCTATGAGAAGAGATGTGATGGCTACTCACATTCGCAAGAACATGATTACAATGAGGCTTTGAAGTCCTTTTTACAATAAATGGGAATGCCAAGAATGCTAGATGATCTAGATTTATGTAGGAACACAATGAAATACAGAAATACCCATAAACATAGAGATGCAGTGGAAATAAAACTTCATTTCATTAACAACAAATGACTGAAATATGCTTACAAACAGAATGGAAATAAAATATCTAGGGCGCTGGTAGCTTGTCTCTGAGAAGATATGTGGCGTCTACTGGCCTATGAACTCTATGTTGCAATGAGGCTCGAAGGCCTATATATTATTGAGAAACAATGGAAAACCCTAAACATGAAAAAACCTAACCCTAGGAGATGAAACGCTAGAATATGGGCCTCGCTGTGGTAAATTGGTACAACAATTTCCCAGGGTCATAACTTTGGCATTCTATCTCCGTTTGATGCACATGATACATCGTTAAATAGATGTATCCGAGGATTACGCTGTTGATAGTGAATATCGAGTCTGGAATGAACTCATATTCTCCAAATTGGAATGAACTCATATTCTCCAAATATGAGTTCATTCCAAACTCGATATTTGTTGTTAGAAGCGTAGTCCTCAGATAGATATTTCTAATAATGTATCATGTGCGTCAAATGGAGATAGCATGCCAAAGTTACGACCCCGATAAATTGTTGTACCAATTTACCTCAATGGGGCCCATATTCTGGTGTTTCATCTCCTAGGGTTAGGTTTTTTCATGTTTAGGGTTTTCCATTGTTTCTCAATAATATACAGGCCTTCTGTTGGAGTTACTTCACACACGCCTAGGATTTATTTTTCCTAAGGTTATTCCTTGTTTATTAGTCATAATTAATCATTATCCAGTCTCCTATATTTTAGGGGAGAATATTCCACCTGGAGAATATTCTCTTTCAATTGACACTTCAGTTTGACTAGTTGAGTTGAGTTTAGATGTTGCATTGGTTTTTTCACCATGCAACATTGGGATCATCACCAAATCACTACTCTTTGTCCAGTCAGTTAACTGAAGACTAGTTAACTAGTTAACTTAGTTAGGTGGCAGTTCACCCCCGTAACTGCCTGAGAGACTAGACTAGGTGGCAGTTTACTCTTGTAACTATTGGTGTGTGTCCAAATCAATCAAGACCACCACTATGGCTCATTAGGTACTCATGTATGCTATATCTATTGTAAATTATTCACTCTTTGAGTGTGAAATNAAATATTCATAGATATTGCAAGAGAGACAACAATATAACAGATATATATCGGGAATATAACAAGAGTCATAGATATACAATAATACATGATTTCTATTAATGAAATAAATGTACAGAGACTGTAAAAATACAGAGTGAAAGACTCACTAGAATGGTGGCAGCTTATCTATGAGAAGAGATGTGATGGCTACTCACATTCGCAAGAACATGATTACAATGAGGCTTTGAAGTCCTTTTTACAATAAATGGGAATGCCAAGAATGCTAGATGATCTAGATTTATGTAGGAACACAATGAAATACAGAAATACCCATAAACATAGAGATGCAGTGGAAATAAAACTTCATTTCATTAACAACAAATGACTGAAATATGCTTACAAACAGAATGGAAATAAAATATCTAGGGCGCTGGTAGCTTGTCTCTGAGAAGATATGTGGCGTCTACTGGCCTATGAACTCTATGTTGCAATGAGGCTCGAAGGCCTATATATTATTGAGAAACAATGGAAAACCCTAAACATGAAAAAACCTAACCCTAGGAGATGAAACGCTAGAATATGGGCCTCGCTGTGGTAAATTGGTACAACAATTTCCCAGGGTCATAACTTTGGCATTCTATCTCCGTTTGATGCACATGATACATCGTTAAATAGATGTATCCGAGGATTACGCTGTTGATAGTGAATATCGAGTCTAGAATGAACTCATATTCTCCAAATTGGAATGAACTCATATTCTCCAAATATGAGTTCATTCCAAACTCGATATTTGTTGTTAGAAGCGTAGTCCTCGGATAGATATTTATAATAATGTATCATGTGCGTCAAATGGAGATAGCATGCCAAAGTTACGACCCCGAGAAATTGTTGTACCAATTTACCTCAACGGGGCCCATATTCTGGTGTTTCATCTTCTAGGGTTAGGTTTTTTCATGTTTAGGGTTTTCCATTGTTTCTCAATAATATATAGGCCTTCTGTTGGAGTTACTTCACACACACCTAGGATTTATTTTTCCTAAGGTTATTCCTTGTTTATTAGTCATAATTAATCATTATCCAGTCTCCTATATTTTAGGGGAGAATATTCCACCTGGAGAATATTCTCTTTCAATTGACACTTCAGTTTGACTAGTTGAGTTGATTTTAGATGTTGCATTGGTTTTTTCACCATGCAACATTGGGATCATCACCAACTCACTACTCTTTGTCCAGTCAGTTAACTGAAGACTAGTTAACTAGTTAACTTAGTTAGGTGGAAGTTCACCCCCGTAACTGCCTGAGAGACTAGACTAGGTGGAATTTTACTCTTGTAACTATTGGTGTGTGTCCAAATCAATCAAGACCACCACTATGGCTCATTAGGTACTCATGTATGCTATATCTATTGTAAATTATTCACTCTTTGAGTGTGAAATGTTTAATGAGAATTCTTCCATTCTTTCTCTCCTTCTTCTTCTTTCTCCAATTCTCTCTGTAAATGTGTGTATTATTGTTTATCTAGATCTATTCTGTGAAGTTTCAACACATTTACATGCTATCAGAGCCGACATACTTCTAACAAAAATCTACACCAAATTAATTTTGCAGGTACTGAAGATTGAAGACCCAAAAAGATGGATTATTCGCCAGAAATACTTCTCACGCCTCATAACTATTTGGAATGGAAGCCAAAAATTCTGCTTATGCTCAGATGGAGAGGCTTGTACCAAATAACTATGGCAATGGAAGTAAAGCCTAATTCTGTCGATGAGAAAAATGATTTTCTCAATAGACAAGATATGGCCATAGGATGTATCCTCTATTTTATTTCTCCCAAAATTCTCCATCAAATATATGATGACTCACAAGAATTCACTCCAAATGATTTATGGAGAATACTGGAGGTTTTATTTTGGAATAAGGAAGAATGCATGCAAAATGTTGACAAGATAGAGAATGTAGAAAAGTCACTGGAAGATAAATCATCTTAGTTTGAAGAGCCTTCTACACAAGTATCTACAAAAATTTGTATTCCATTAATTGAATATGATGTCTACTCCACTTCAGATTTGTTTTCTGAAATTCATGTGGAAGATATATGGCATGCATCTCAAGAGTCACATGCAAATACTTTTCCATACACAATGAATACATTTCAGGAGAGAAAAAGGGAGTCATGCACATCAGAATCAATTATGATATTTTCTGATAATAATTTATAGAAACAAATTGGATATTTTAATTCCTCTCAGGAAAATATCCAATTTCAAAAAAAATATCGTCCGAAACGGAGTCTGGAAAGTGAAGTTATGATCGTTTTAAAATCAACAAAATTTCGACATTTTTCTGGAAACGGCTGCATGGTTTTCAAAATTTCATCCAAAATTTATTTGGATATTATTCATTACAAAAATATAAAGTGGATATGTGTGGAAATAACAATGATGCATATACTTCATCAGATCCATGCAAACATCTACATCTTCAACAAAATCTTCATAGAGCACAAACTTGCACAGTTGCGAGGTCTTCTTGGAGTGAAGGACATGGTTGCTTGGCAACTGCCTTTTGTTCCTTATAATTTTTTATTTTATGCATTGTAATTTGAGGGGGGGGGGGTTCCCATGAGGCTTTCCCTCTTTCCTCATTTATTTCAGTGTATCTTTTGTATTTGGGTACCTAACATGGCCTCGTAGCCGAGACCCATTCTTTATTTTTGCCATAGTGATGTTCAAGGGGGGTGTTGGAGTTACTTTACGCACACCTAGGATTTATTTTTCCTAAGGTTATTCCTTGTTTATTAGTCATAATTARTCATTATCCARTCTCCTATATTTTAGGGGAGAATATTCCACCTGGAGAATATTCTCTTTCAATTGACACTTCAGTTTGACTAGTTGAGTTGATTTTAGATGTTGCATTGGTTTTTTCACCATGCAACATTGGGATCATCACCAACTCACTACTCTTTGTCCAGTCAGTTAACTGAAGACTAGTTAACTAGTTAACTTAGTTAGGTGGAAGTTCACCCCCGTAACTGCCTGAGAGACTAGACTAGGTGGAATTTTACTCTTGTAACTATTGGTGTGTGTCCAAATCAATCAAGACCACCACTATGGCTCATTAGGTACTCATGTATGCTATATCTATTGTAAATTATTCACTCTTTGAGTGTGAAATGTTTAATGAGAATTCTTCCATTCTTTCTCTCCTTCTTCTTCTTTCTCCAATTCTCTCTGTAAATGTGTGTATTATTGTTTATCTAGATCTATTCTATGCAGGTTCAACACATTTACATGCTATCAGAGCCGACATACTTCTAAGAAAAATCTACACCAAATTAATTTTGCAGGTACTGAAGATTGAAGACACAAAAAGATGGATTATTCGCCAGAAATACTTCTCACGCCTCATAACTATTTGGAATGGAAGCCAAAAATTCTTCTTATGCTCAGATGGAGAGGCTTGTACCAAATAACTATGGCAATGGAAGTAAAGCCTAATTCTGTCGATGAGAAAAATGACTTTCTCAATAGACAAGATATGGCCATATGATGTATCCTCTATTTTATTTCTCCCAAAATTCTCCATCAAATATATGATGACTCACAAGAATTCACTCCAAATGATTTATGGAGAATATTGGAGGTTTTATTTTGGAATAAGGAAGAATGCATGCAAAATGTTGACAAGATAGAGAATGCAGAAAAGTCACTGGAAGATAAATCATCTTAGTTTGAAGAGCCTTCTACACAAGTATCTACAAAAATTTGTATTCCATTAATTGAATATGATGTCTACTCCACTTCAGATTTGTTTTCTGAAATTCATGTGGAAGATATATGGCATGCATCTCAAGAGTCACATGCAAATACTTTTCCATACACAATGAATACATTTCAGGAGAGAAAAAGGGAGTCATGCACATCAGAATCAATTATGATATTTTCTGATAATAATTTATAGAAACAAATTGGATATTTTAATTCCTCTCAGGAAAATATCCAATTTCAAAAAAAATATCGTCCGAAACGGAGTCTGGAAAGTGAAGTTATGATCGTTTTAAAATCAACAAAATTTCGACATTTTTCTGGAAACGGCTGCATGGTTTTCAAAATTTCATCCAAAATTTATTTGGATATTATTCATTACAAAAAGATAAAGTGGATATGTGTGGAAATAACAATGATGCAGATACTTCATCAGATCCATGCAAACATCTACATCTTCAACAAAATCTTCATAGAGCACAAACTTGCACAGTTGCGAGGTCTTCTTGGAGTGAAGGACATGGTTGCTTGGCAACTGTCTTTTGTTCCTTATAATTTTTTATTTTATGCATTGTAATTTGAGGGGGGGGGGTTTCCCATGAGGCTTTCCCTCTTTCCTCATTTATTTCAGTGTATCTTTTGTATTTGGGTACCTAACATGGCCTCGTAGCCGAGACCCATTCTTTATTTTCGCCATAGTGATGTTCAAGGGGGGTGTTGGAGTTACTTTACACACACCTAGGATTTATTTTTCCTAAGGTTATTCCTTGTTTATTAGTCATAATTAGTCATTATCCAATCTCCTATATTTTAGGGGAGAATATTCCACCTGGAGAATATTCTCTTNNAGTTGACACTTCAGTTTGACTAGTTGAGTTGAGTTTAGATGTTGCATTGGTTTTGTCACCATGCAACATTGGGATCATCACCAACTCACTACTCTTTGTTTATCCAGTTAACTAAAGACTAGTTGACTAGTTAACTCAGCTAGGTGGCAGTTCACTCACGTAACTTCCTGAGAGACTAGACTAAGTGGCAGTTTACTCTTGTAAATGTTGTTGTGTGTCCAGATCAATCTAGACCACCACTATGGCTCATTAGTTACTCATGTATCCTATATCTATTGTAAATTATTCACTCTTTGAGTGTGGAAACAATTAATGAGAATTCTTCCGTTCTTTCTCTCCTTCTTCTTTCTCCAATTCTCTCGGCAAATGTGTATATTATTTTTTAGCTAGATCTATTCTGTGCAGGTTCAAAACATTTACACCTTCGAGCCTCATTGTAACACATATTTCAAAGTCCAGTAGCCGCCACATCTCTTCTCAGATATAAGCTACCAGTGCCCTAGCTATTTTATTTCCATTCCATCTGTAAGCATATTTCAGCCATTTGTTGTTAATGAAATGAAGTTTTATTTCCGCTACATCTCTGCATTTATGGGTATTTTTTTATTTCATTGTGTTCCTACATAAATCTAGATCAGTGGTATCAGAGCAGTCTTCTATTTCTTGATCCTTCCTTGCATGTCCCCAATGAGGTCGGGGTATAAGGAGTTAGGGCTCGATCTGGTTGAACCGTTGTAAGATCAGCCTCGTAAACCCTGACGACTGCCCATGGGGGAAGAAAATAAATATGAGGGAGCA
>JZKD02S1857110.1:75045-86323 GCA_000966675.3 Picea glauca | reverse complement strand
GTTAAAGGTAGAATGGTAAGGGGGGTCCGGAATCCAACCTTGACAGTAGATCTGAGCACCCTGATTCAGGCCGTTGAGATATGTGCGGCCAATTCCAGACCCTCCCCCTCTTCTTAAAGGCAGAATGGCGAGGGGGGTCCAGAAACCAATCTTGACCGCAGATCTGGGTGTGTAGATTCTAGGCACCCAGATTTGCTCGCCGCTTATCCAAATGTGTGATTGCACCCTGACTTAGGATAAGTGGGTTTTTACTCCACTTCTTGCCCTCTTTTCTCCAATGGGAGGCGTGCTTTTTAGGAAAAATACCCTTCTTACATGTTTAGGTGCTAACAGGACCAACTAGAGAAAATGGGTTGAAAGGTGAGAAGTATTTTATGTTATTGGTTGATGATTATACAAGGATGACTGCAGTTTTTTTTCTCAGGAAGAAGTCAAAAAAATTAGAGAAATTTGATGTATACAAGGAAATGGTGATGGATCATGTTGTCATTGATGCCAAAGGATTGATGTCAAAGTGACAATGTCTTGTCATAGTATATTGATGTAGTGATTGATGGATCATGTATTGACCTTGATGTCAATGGATGGATTTCAAGAGGAATCATAGTCGTATGCATAGATGAAGATGGATCAATTATTTGTCATTGATATGTAATGCATAGTTGGATTGATGTAAAGATGACTCATTATTTTCATTATTTTCTTGTCATGGTTTTACAAATGGATGAACTTTAAAGTGGTCCCCTTATGGTGAAAGCCCTCACGGGAAGACACTTTGCGGTGAACTCCAAAGTGGTTATTGTCTTGTCATGGTTGTACAAATGGATAAACTCCAAAGTAGTCCCCTTATGGTGAAATCCCTCACCGGAAGACGCTTTGCGGTTGAGTTATCCTAGAAGTATTGTTAGAGAACCCATGCTTAATTATGGAATAACGAGATGAAGATCGATGAATTTTTCAGTGAAACTATCCTATATGGATATTTCTTATCATTTATATTTTTGTGGTGAGATTTTTGTTTAGAAATTATTGGAAGAACCACAGTATTTTCAATTGCTTGTCGACGTTTTGTTTCTTGTCAATCCATTTCCGTTGGTATGTGGAACTCCACGTAACTCCTCATGGTTTGAGAGTTATGGCCTTATGAAGTTGAAGGATCCTCATATGTTGGCTTGAATCCCCAAAAGGTCAAAAAAAGTAAAAGTGCTTGCAAAGAAGAAATTATTTAAATAATAAAGTGAAGTGACAAAGTCAAAGAATATTATTTAAAGTGAAGTGACAAAGTCAAGGGGGATTAGTTAAATAATAAAGTGAAGTGACAAAGTAAAAAAGGATTATTTAAAGAATAAAGTCAAGTGACAAAATCAAAGAGGATTATTTAAATAATAAAGTGAAGTGACAAAGTCAAAGAGGATTATTTAAAGTGAAGTGACAAAGTCAAAGAGAATTATTTAAATAATAAAGTGAAGTGACAAAGTAAAAAATGATTATTTAAATAATAAAGTGAAGTGACAAAATCAAAGAGGATTATTTAGATAATAAAGTGAAGTGACACAGTCAAGGAGGATTATTTAAATAATAAAGTAAATGGAGAACTTTCTAATTATGGAAAGTGGTTATAAGAAGGTTAACCCTAAAATGAGGAAAATGAGTTAAGTGGTCAAGTGGTTATTGGATACATGGACAAGTGACAAATTGGGCAAAGTTGGACATAGGTGACTATGTGGACAAAGTGGCTATGTGGACAAAGTGGCCTAGAATATGCTTCTAAGGAAGGTACCCTAAGAGTATAAATAATAAGCAAGGGTATCTTGTGAAATTCATCTATTGAGCATAGATTGAAGACCTATTATGAGTAAGAGACAGATTGTAAGTTCTCATGGACACCAATGGAGACTTGAGTGTGAGTTGATGCTATGTTCTTGAAGTTTAAAGCAAGTTCCATATCTGCATTCTATGAGCTCAGATATTCCATAGAAACTCTGGTATGGTTACATAGTTGTCTTGATAGATACTCTTTCTTATTGTATGGTGAATGTTTAAGGCATTCTTGGTATGGTTGTTGTGATATGGTTATGTTGGTTGATTGATAGAGTGAGAAACACTCTTATGGTTCAGTATTGATATGATTTCCATAGTATATCGGTTGCTTAGACATGATTAAGTAGCATTCATATTGTATGGTTGAGGAGCATGAGTAAGTTGTGGGAGAGCATAGATGTGTTGTGATTGGTTATGGTTCAGATTGGAAAATGAAAGATATAAGTATATATGACTAAAGGATGTAAAGGATCTGAGTTTCTCATAGAGAGAAAACCCTAATTACTCATAAGGAATATGAAGGTTGTAATACAGACTAGCCGCGTACATACTCGATATATACTACTAGTCGGACGTGTACATACACGTGGTGCACTGCTGATAGGTCACGTACCTATTGACATATTGGTATCTGATGAGGATTGATTCCTCCTCCCAGTTGGTGCTGAGTTGTGTAAGTTGAGTCTTGAATTGTAGAGATGGTGCTCTTGTGGAGTTGTAACTCTATTCAGTTGTTGTTGATAACCCAAGGATTGTATTCCATAATAAAAAGAAAATTGTACATACATCTTGTGTTCTTTGTGTTCCTTGTGGTGATCACTTATTGATGATAATTTTTTCCAGTATATGTTGCTAATGTATGTTCACATTTAATTAGTTATAAATGATAGCAATAAGTGATGAGTAATTGGTGATTGATAACTAAGGATTTTTGTGAAGGTTAAGTTTTAAAAAGATCCCTACACTGATTGTTGGACAACTGAGAGG
The DNA here is from genome assembly GCA_000966675.3 of Picea glauca. Classification (NCBI taxonomy): domain Eukaryota; kingdom Viridiplantae; phylum Streptophyta; class Pinopsida; order Pinales; family Pinaceae; genus Picea; species Picea glauca. The sequence continues at coordinate 83,515 of JZKD02S1857110.1, read as the reverse complement.
GGGGGGGGGTGAATTAGTGGTTACCGTTCTTAAACAATTATGATTATTTTAAACTCTTTGCAGAAACACTAAATGATGATCACAATAATGCATGGAAATAAACAATGGCATATTCAACATCAGTCACATTTATGAGAAACACAGAGACAGATATTTCCCGAGGAAACCCATACAGGGTAAAAACCTCTTTTTCTTTAAATGATAAGTAATAGTTACATTATTTACATTATCATACATATGAGCACCAACTCATAATGAGGCTACAACCTCAGTTTTGTAAGCTGCTACTTGCTGAGAGCACCAACTCTTGGTTTTCTCTAGCACCCACTAGAAGGAAGCACCAACTCCCTGGTTTCTCTAGCACCAACTAGAAGGAAGCACCAACTCCCTGGTTTCTCTAGAACCAACTAGAAGGAAACACCAACTCCCTGATTGTTTTCAGCACCAACTGGATGGAAGCACCAACTTCCAATCATACAGGCAACCAACCTGTATAACAGAGAACAATAGTTCTCCCTTGCACCACCCTGCCACCCTGATTTCTCTAGCTGCAACCAGATGGAAGATACAACTCCATGTGTTCAAGAACCCACTCGAACCTATGAGGAAAAAAGTCCTCCCTAACACCTCCCTTCCACCCTGAAATATAAATCTTTTCTATTGAAACTTATTACAGTGATATAACGTTCAACAATGGCTTACCAGACTCATCATTATTCTGCTGCATTTCGTTGCTCTATCTGCCTCACTGCCTTCCTGCACACATGACTTGTGCTTTATGTTCTTCTTCTTTTTATGATCTGTGCACCATGTCCATTCACTGCACAATTCCTCTTCTATTCAATTCAGCTGTTGCACTCTCCTCATTCTTCACACTTGAATCACCTTCAACAACAACAACCACAACAACTCCAACAACAACAACAACCGCATCTCTTCTCTATACCGTGTATATATAGCTTCTGTGCACCTTCTGCATGCAATATTCACCATTCCTCTACATGCTCACACTGTGCCAATTTTCTCCACATCTCAAGTGCTCTGCCTGATCATCATCGTGACTCTTCAACTTCTCTGGCAGTTCAACCCTTGTGTCTATCATCACTAGGTGTTATGCCAAGATTCCTTTTTCTCTCTGGCAGTTGAGACTCTTCGTCTTTTCTGTTACAGTCGAGCTCATCCTTTCTGTTTCAGTTACGAGCTCCAATCCTCATCCAGCTGTCAATTTCCTCCATGAATCATATTCATTCTACTGACAGATTCCTTATAACTCTTCAGCTCCTCTGGAAATCACACATAAGTATCTTCGCCTCCTCTAGTAGAAACCATCAATGGTTTCTAGCAGTTACACTGTGAGGATCAACATTGGCCCTCCGATCATGCTCATTTTCACCTCCATCGTTGGATTAAATCTGATGGGTTCTTGCGTTATTTACTTGTTTCACACTTTCGCAATTTGGAGATTATGTGATGAGACATCTTGAGTCTCCATGTCGCTATCCCCGAAACTCTGAAATGGAGCTTTTCTGCGCTAGATCCTTCCTTGATATGACCATGTCCATGACCAAACACTTGTTCATAATGTTATTTTTATGATTTCACATTTCTCCTTTTCGTTAATTCTGTTGTGAAGTTTCTTGACTTTCCAAGTCGCGATCCCCGAAATGCCGAAAAGGATATTGTTTGCACATACTCTTCTCTTCAGCTCTTCGATGGTGTGACCATCGATTGAGACCACATGCTTATGCATAAAGCGCTTTTGTGATTTCAAATTTCATGAATCTGGAGATGAGGCATCTCGACTCTCCAAGTCATGATCCCCGAAACCTCGAATTGGAGCTTATCTTAACTGACTCCTTCCCTTCTCGTGACCATCGACAATGACCACAGGCTGTGCCAAAAAGGCACTTCATATTTCACGAGTTTATAAACTTCATTGAGTCTGATCGACGGTTGAAATATCCATAGATCCGACGGTCCAGATATTATCGCAATCTCGCATCTCACTGTTCCTTAGATGGAGGTTCTCGTCACTCCAAGTCACGATAGGCAAAGCTCCGAGATGGAGCTGGATCAACGGTCCATAATCTTGGTGTATTGACGGTCTAGATGTCTTTGTGAATTCGCATCTCGCAGTTCCTGTGATGAAGGGTCTCATCGCTCCAAGTCATGATAGTCGAGACTCTGAGATGGAGTCGGATCAATGGTCAAGATCAAACCTTGATATGACGGCTAAGATCAAACCTCGATCTGATGTCTAAGATCAAACCCCGTTCCTTTGACTTTCCAGTCAGTGACATGATGATATTTCGCCACATGTCCTATGGACCCAATGGTTCAGATCTTTTCGTTATTTTGACACTTCATAGGCCTTCTTCATGCTTTATCAACAGTCCACATTCCTTGGTGATCTGAAGTTCAAGATCATTTCGCGATTTCGGTATTCCTGTGGTATTTTTTCTTGAATCTCCAAGTCATGATTCGCGAAACCCCGAAGTGATGTAAGCTTGCTGACGTCACACGTGGATCGACACATGTTGAATAACTGTCAGGTGTCACTCTAATTCATGACTTACACATGCCTGAGATGTTGAACCAACTTGACACTTGTCATTGCCTGGTTGTTCCACGTGTTCTTAGCTGATGTGGTTTGCTGACGTGTCTGTTTTGGGATTTCGCATTTCATGATTTTGGGACTCATGTTGTAAAGAACCTTGACATTTCCATCTCCCAATATCCAAAATCCCGATAGCCAAAACTCCGAAATGGAGTTGGACCACCGCTTCGATCGTGCACTTTAAAGAATGTGCAGGTTCTCTCTGATTCAACAATGGTTAGATCTTATGCTCAGATCTCATGCCTAAGATCTGTCCTCCTCTCCTATGCATTCTTGTTATCTATAAATAGATCTGACGGTCCTCCTTCTTTCGGGAATTTTGAAAGAGATCCAACAATCACTGGCGCTTCTCCTCCTGATCTTACTCATCCTCCTTACTTGGAATAATTTATAAGTGTCAAGGGCCTCGAACTTTGATCCGCCTAAGATCCTGAGTATGCTATCTCTCTTGAGCTTTAGAAGTGAGTTAACCTCATCCCTGGTGCACACCTACGCACTGCATTCGACTCTGCGCTAATTCCTCCTGAGCTTACTTTGTTCCTGTTTTTTCATCGATGCACACTCTGATCCTACCATAAATGACAAGATCAATTTTCCTATTAAACCTACCAACAATCCTCTACACTATCTCTTTTGAACTTATCGAGATTTCTCTGCAGCTTTTTCCTAAAATACTTCTGATGCCCGTCTGTTACATTCTTCCTGTACTCATGCCATCTTCACTGTTGTTCTTTCCATCAATGACATGCATATGTTTCCTGTTTAAACATTTTCCAAGACTGATTCACCTCCCCTCTCAGTATGGTCGATGTGTCCAACAATTGGTATCAGAGTGGGCCTTCACTATAATCCTTAAAAAGCTTGGAGGAGATCCATGGACACACAAATGGACGATGAAGTTCCAATCCTTGATGAGGAAAACTATTCTACATGGAGAATAGAAATGAAGGTGCATCTAAAGGAAATAGGAGTGGGTATTTGGAAAGAAGCTATTGGTGGATCAGTTCCTTTGAAGAACAAGTCAAAGTTTGCATCTCAAAGGAAAGAAAAGAAGAATGATGCATTGGCTCTCAACACCATTCTTAGTGGACTCTCAAGTTCTATCAAAGAGAGCATGGGACAATGCACTTCCGCCAAGGTTCTATGGCTAAATCTAGAGGAGACATACCAAAGCAAGAAGGAAGATGCTAAAGACAACTCCATCAAGAACAATGAAGGTAAAGAATCTCCAAAATCCTCTAATTGCAATGATTCTAAATGTGATGATGTTGGAAAAAATCAATACCTTGAAGAGAATTCCATCAAGATCAATGAAGGTAAAGAATCTCCAAAAACCCCTGATTACAATATTTCAAAATGTGATGATGTTGAATATTTCTCTACAAGTGAAGAAGAAAATCTAGAGATAGTTTGTGTAGATTCAAATGATAGTTATCCCATGGAAGAAGTAGAAGAAGAACTATCATATCTTAAAAGGAAAGTTGAACGGGGTCTATTTGAATACAACTATGACCATTGTTACATAGAATATAACTATCTTTCTGATAACACTAAAAAGTTTCTTAAAAAGAATTAAAGGCATATCTTGAAATTAAAGGAAATGCTCAAGGAACAAGAAGAAATTAAAAATACTCAATTAGAAGAAAAAGAAGAAGAGATCAAAAGACTAAGAATGAAATAGAAGAGAATAGAAAGATAGATGCTGAGATTAGAAAAAGTCTTGAAGTTTTTGTTCATCTCAAGACCCAAATTGAAGAAGCCAAAAGGGTAGAGGAATTACTAAAGAATCAAGTAAATGAAAGGAAGAGTCATGTCATAAGTTGGACACTGAAGTTGTTGATATTAGAAATAAAGTAGAAAATTCAAACAAATTCTTGAATAGATCAACAATCTTGAATGAGATCTTGGATAGTCAAAGATCACCAAATCATAAATCAAGTCTTGGATACAAGAAAGAAGCTACACATGTTTAAGCAAGCACTTCAAAGAAGCATGAGGTAAGTCCCTCACTCTCAAAGGATGGAAATAATGTTGCAAGTCAACCATCTACACAAGGAAAGGAAAGAACAAAGCAAGGAAGACATCAATAAGCCATCCTTACATCTCAAAGCAAATTCAAGACACCTTCAAGATGGACACCAAAGCGGGTGAAGAAAATTGAACAATCAAAACAAAATGGAGTCCTTAAGGGAAGCTCAAGTTTGTCATCTTCAGAAGCATACACAGGTTAGAATGGTAAGAGTTGCGTACATACACAAGCTGACCTATGAATAGGTCATGTGTAGCAGGCCACATATATGTGGTAAAAATCCTTGGGAAAAGGGATATGCATATGAGTTGCAGCATGGTATGATGGTATAACTCTGTGTTGTAGGGTCTGACATGGTTTTTTGTAGGGTTTGACATGTTTGTTGCAGGTTTTCATGATTACATGTTTGCATACATAATTTTTTTATCTATGGTGGTGATATATGGTTGAGTGTTGAAAGACTATCTTAGATGCATGGTACTAACCCTAGAGTGTGGATTGAGAAACTTTTCTATTGAGAAACAATGCTGGTTGTGACAGTGAATTCATGGTGCTTTGGTTATGAGATATATCATGATGATGCTAGCTAGAGATGTCATTGATCTATTGAGGCACACTTCTAGTACATGTATTATTGGATGCTTAGTATTTGTTGTAGTGAATGGTGGTTGAGGCTAATCTGTTGGGATACATGGATAATACATATTTGAACTCCTTTGATATATCTTATGATGTATTATGAGATGCATATTTGTTGGATATCTTGGTTCATGCATTTGGAATGAGGATGGGATACATAGTGGGACATGTAGTTGATGAGTTGATGAGGTGGTCATATTGCACATAACTTGATCTATATTTGATGCATGATTGGTTTAATTTTGGTACATTGTTAGAGGCACCTGCTAGCAGTATTATTGAAACATGTTGTATGGTGGATATGGCATACATGCATGAGGACACATCTTGATTGTAGTTCATTTTGTTGTGGTATTGGTGCATGGTTGATGCACTTGCTTGGTACAGGTGGTGATACATGTTTGGTGCACTTGTTGATGTATGAATGATATAGTTAAAACACTTCATTGATTAATATACATGATTGTGGCACTTGGTTCTTGGTAGAGGCATATCATGAGTGATATGGCACTTGTTTGAGGAACATGGTTGGAATGTTGCTAGAGGCATACAGTTGATGCACTCCATTAATGATATCTTATGGCATATGATATGGTATTGATGTACATGGTTGATGTACATGGGTATTGCGCATGGTTGGCACATGATGCACTTGGTTGATGTTTTGTTCATGATTCTCTATTCATTGTTGACATATATTTTTCTTCATAATGTATGGTATGGCATGAGTTTTATGCATGGATAGGTCCAAGGATCGTCATATAAAGATCGGTTGATCTATGTTCCGGTTGAGCAGTAGAATTTGCAGCAGAATCATATTGCCGTGGTAGCATATTGTTCATATTTCAAAGAAGATAGGGGGAGACATACCAATATGGGGATTCATTATTCTTCCCATGATTCCAGGAGGAGAGATTTATCAGATGCAAAGATAAATACTTGAAAAATATACCTATACTTGGAGAAAGAGAACATAGGCATAGTTTCAAGGGGAGCGATAGTCACAGGGGGATCATGAGCTATACATCTTTAGAATTACATCAGAGTGATATCCATTGTTCAAAAGGGGAGATATTATTCAGAGGAAGATCAAAGGAATTCAGACAGGGGGAGAAACCCCAAGGATATTTCAGGTAGGAGGAGAAACCCCAAGGGGAGAATGACCTTTTTCCATTCATGTGAAAGGGGGGGAGATAGTCACATTGATGTGATTGAGATGACTATTCATGCAGAGTAATGCCTTGTCTAGATGTTTCCATCAATGATTGGTGTTGACATCAATGTTGGTATTGCCATCAATGCCAAAGGGGGAGATTGTTGGATCGTGTTGTCATTGATGCTAAAGGATTGATGTCAAAAGATTGATGTCAAATGAACAATGTCTTGTCATAGTATATTGATGTAGTGATTGATGGATCATGTATTGACCTTGATGTCAATGGATTGATGTCAAGAGGAGTCATAGTCATATACAAATATGAATATGGATCAATGAGTTTTCATTGATATATGATGCATATTTGGATTAATGTAAATATGAATCATTATTTTCTTGTCATGGTTGTGCAAATGGATGAAATCCAAAGTGGTCCCCTTATGGTGAAATCCCTCACAGGAAGACGCTTTGCGGTGAACTCCAAAGTGGTTATTGTCTTGTCATGGTTGTACAAATGGATGAACTCCAAAGTGGTCCCATTATGGTGAAATCCCTCATGGGAAGATGCTTTGTGGTGAAATCCAAAGTGGTCGCCTTATAGTGAAATCCCTCACAGGAAGACGCTTTGCAGTTGAGTTATCCTAGAAGTATGGTTATAGAACCCATATTAATTATGGAATAATGAGATGAAGATCAGTGAATTTGTCAGTGAAACTATCCTATATGGATAGTTCTTGTCAATCCATTTCCGGTGGTATGTGGAACATAAATAACTCCTCACAGTTTGAGAGTTATGGCCTTACGAAGTTGAAGGACCCTCATATGTTGGCTTGAAGCCCCAAAAGGTGAAAAAAGGTCAAAGTGCTTGCAAAGAAGAAATTATTTAAATAATAAAGTGAAGTGACAAAGTCAAAGTGGATTATTTAAAGTGAAGTGAAAAAGTCGAGGATTATTTAAATAATAAAGTGAAGTGACAAAGTAAAAAATGATTATTTAAATAATAAAGTGAAGTGACAAAATCAAAGAGGATTATTTAAATAATAAAGTGAAGTGACAAAGTCAAAGAGGATTATTTAAAGTGAAGTGACAAAGGTCAAGGAGGATTATTTAAATAGTAAAGTGAAGTGACAAAGTCAAGGAGGATTATTTAAATATAAAGTGAAGTGAAAAAATCAAAGAGAATTATTTAAATAATAAAGTGAAGTGACAAAGTCAAGGAAGATTATTTAAATAATAAAGTAAATGGAGAACTTTCTAATTATGGAAAGTGGTTATAAGAAGGTTAACCATAAAATGAGGAAAATGAGTTAAGTGGTCAAGTGACTATTTGATACATGGACAAGTGGCAAATTGGGCAATGTTGGACATAGGTGACTATGTGGACAAAGTGGCCTAGAAGATGATTCTAAGGAAGCTACTTGGAGAGTATAAATAAGAAGCAAGGGTCTCTTGTGAAAATCATCTCTTGAGCATAGCTTGAAGATCTATTCTAAGTAAGAGAGAGATTTTAAGTTCTGATGGACGCCAATGGAGACTTGAGTGTGAGCTGTTGCCAGGTTCTTGAAGTCTGAAGAAAGTTCTAGATCTGCATTCTATGGGCTTAGATCTGCCATAGAAACTATGGTATGGTTACATAGTTGTCTTGATAAATACTCTTGCTTATTGTATGGTGAATTCTTAAGGAAGTCTTGGTATGGATGTTGTGATATGGTTATGTTGGTTGATTGAGTGAGAAACACTCTTATGGTTCAGTATTGATATGATTTCCATAGTGTTATAACCCTATAATTCATAGGATCATTTGGTGACAGGAAAATTTTCACTCTGGATGTATTTTGGCTTGCAAATAATATTTCATTTCTACAAATTATTTTCAAGGAAATGAAAAGAAAAGGAAAATTCATGATTTTTGACGCTGAGTGGTGTTTCCTAACCCCATGGTGACAAAAGAAAGGGAAGCAGTGAACCAAACCCACAAAAAGGTCATTAAGACTAAGTTTTGCCTCATATACTGATTTATTCCCCGGAG
>JZKD02S1857110.1:39486-69947 GCA_000966675.3 Picea glauca | reverse complement strand
TCCCAACATTTCATCAATCCATTGCATCAGACCTCCTCTGCTCCAGACCACTTATTTCTTACCACCATACCGTCAACACCATACCACCCCTGCCTCATGACATTATCCTCCATTATCCTGCCATCTTCGTCCCTACATTTGCAATAAACCAACTTAGGATAAAATCAATAGGTCAATAATGTTAGTAATTAAAATAGGCTAGAGTAGCTAATAATCAATCAATAAATTAATTAGTTAGTTAATAATTAATTTAGTTAGTTAACTTAATTACCCTAAAACTGCTTACCACCTTAGGGGGGTCCGAAATTACCACTTTTGCCTGAAAAACAACTTTCGTAGCATTTTTGACCAGCCTATTTATGAAGGCGATTATGGGAAAACCAAAACGAATTTGGAAAACCCAAGAGAGGAGTTTCTCCGTAACAGGATGAAGAACAAAAACCTCGCTTATTTTTTTCACAGGTGCCATGAGAAGGGAGAATCGAAGCCATCTTTAAGCCCTAATTTGCCAGAATTCCGATTTTTCTGTTACAGTCCTGATTTTGTGGGAGCTGTTTCGACGAGCTGGAGGCAAATTTGGTGAAACCAAAAGAGGTTTTTGTCTGAACAATACTCATCTACAATAAACTCCTTCATGTTTTTCCCAAGTTTCTGCGTTTAAGAGAAAAATGTGTCTGAGAAGCCCCCTTTTTTTGCAGAAGTTCGGCCCATTTTCTCATGGTGGACAGTTCAATATTTTTAGGGATTTTTGTTATTTTTCGCTAGGATTGATCAGCTGTCAAAGAAATGATTCGAAAGTGAAATTTTCGATAGGGTTTTTGGCCCCTTAAGATAAGATCCAATCCTGTTTTTGTGGAAACTATTTGATCTTGTACTATTTTTAGCATTTCAGTTCATGTTTAATAGGATCTCTATTTTTTATGTAAAGGCTATAAAGACTATGATTTCAAGGTGAATGGAGGGGTATCAGTTAGGGGACCATGATTTAGTCTTTGTAAAATATATCACTGATCTTTTTGTACATTCATCAATTCATTAATACAGTGCTATGTTGCAGGATTCTTGTGACTATTTCTACTGGTGATATGCATTGCTCTTTGTAAATTTGTTTTCTCTATTATCATAATTAATGTCTGCCTCTGAATTATTCTGAGAAGATTAAGAACATAATTGGTTTTAATGTACCCTCTGTCTCTGGCTTGGTATAGTTTTTTATATTTTTCACTGAAGATTAAACTCAGAATTCTTAGTTGCTCTGTGTTTAATTGAATTTCTTAACCCATTCCATCTCTCCCTTTTCATTTAAATTAAAGGATCCAGTGAGTTGTCTACCTTTACCTGCAAATATTAGCCCGTTGACATGAATATTTGATCATTTGTTGTTGTGACTCCATTTCCCATGGTCTCTCTTCTCTGCCCGTACACAATTATTAAAAACAAATCCTATTATGCATAACTAGACTAATATCATTTTTCAAACAAATCTATATCAGACAGAGAGATCCCTCTCTGAGTCTTGGAGGGCTAGATCCAAGATTCAAAATGGTTTTTATGTTTCCTCTGTGACTGCCTCTACATCCTTGGGCAAATTACAGGGTGCTAACACATAGCATAATGGTTTCTTATACATGATTAAGTAGCATTCATATTGTATGGTTGAGGAGCATGAGTAAGTTGTGGGAGAGCATAGATGTGTTATGATTGGTTATGGTTTATATTGGACAATGAAAGACATAAGTAGATGTGATTGAATGTTGTAAAGGATCTGAGTTTTTCATAGAGATAAAACCGTAATTACTCAAAAGGCATACACAGGTTGTAGTACAGATTGGCCCCGTACATACACGATTTGTACTACTGGTAGGACGCATACATATGCGTGCTGCACTACTAACATGTCACATACCTATTGACAGATTGGTATCTGTTGAGGATTGATTCCTCTTCTCAGTTGGTGCTGAGTTGTGTAAGCTGAGTCTTGCATTGTAGAGCTGGTTCTCTTGTGGAGTTGTAACTCTATTCAGTTTTTTTTGATAACCCAAGGATTGTAGTCCGTAATAAAAAGAAAAATTTACATACATATTGTGTTCTTTGTGGATCAGATAACGAAGGAGAGTTTAATTCAAAGGAATTTATGAATTTTTGCAGCAAGAATGGGATAAAAGGGAAATTCTCCATTGCTAGGACACCACAACATAATGGATTTGTCAAAAGGAATAACAATATAGTATAGGAAATGGATCGAACTAGGTTAATGGATTCCAAGTTGACAAATGTATTTTGGGTACATGCAGTGCATACGATAGTTCATATTCAAAACATAGTAATTATAAAAAACAACAGTGATAAAACTCCCTACGAGCTATGGAAAGGAATACCAATGGATTTGAAGAACTTTAGAGTTTTTGGAAGCAAATGCTACATCAAAAGAGAAGATGGGAAAATTGTAGATTTTAACCTTGTACAATATTTTACTGCAAATAGATTATCAATAAAAGAACAAAAAAGATACAATGGAAAATACACACATTACACAGATATGTTTCCCCTGGAAACCCAAAATGGGAAAACCAACATATTCTATATTCACTCATAGTGATACATTGTTTACAATAAAATATACATATAAGAGCCAGTGACATCCAAAAACCTAACCCAATGACTTGGATTAGTCAACAACTCTAATTCCTTAACCAAAAATAGAAAACCATCGGCAAAAACCATGTGCCAAAAAACTGCCCAGCAATGGACATGAAAATCAAGGCGACATAAAAAAATGAGGAAAAAATGTGACATGTTTCTCAAGGATATTTTTTTTCTCGGGTCCACTACCCCCAAACCTCCGAAGGGGGGGCCTAGCACCCACCCCTCAAACCCCCATGCACACCCGACACAACTTAGAAGATGCTAAGGCTAATCGTGAAAATAATATAACGCATACCCAACATTCTCCTACTTGTTGTTTTCTTTACATACAGGTGGTTACAGGGTTACATAGTCAACAATTCGGTGTAGCAATGCCCGTGGATCCTCTACACCTAGATAACTTCTCAGTGCTCACAGATTTTGTTAATGAATATGAAACATTATTCAAAGTGTCCACCTTCATCATAAACACTTTCTTTTATTCAATCATGTCTCTCAAAAAGTGATATTGAATATCAATATGCTTTGTCTTTGAATGATAGGCCAGGTTCTTTGCAATAAAAAATGCACTCTAACTATCACAATCTATCCTTATAGTTTGTTGTACCAAACCAATACCTTAACACAATATTTGTAACCATACTTCTTCCTTACTTGCATGAGTGGCTGCCATGTATTCAACTTCTATAGTCGAAAGTGCCACTACAACCTGTCTTTTTCTCATCCAACTGATTTCTCCTCCAAATAGGTTAAACACATACCCGCTTGTATATCTCCCATGACCTAGATCTCTAGCCCAATATGAATCCACAAATCCATGTATATCCAACACTTTGTCCAATCCTGGTCTTCCTTGGTAGCACAATCCATAGCTAGAAGTTCCATACAAATACTTGAAAACCCTTTTTATTGTTGTCCAATGCTCCTTCTCTGGTTTTGACATATACCTGATCAAAATTCCCACTACATGTGAAATGTCCAGTCTAGTACAAACCATTGTATACATCAAAATAGAAACTGCACTCACATATGTAACATGAGACATGTCCTCCTCCTCTTCTTGTGTCTTGGGACACTGATCTGCAGATAACGTTACACCAATAGGAATAGGGACCTTGACTGGTTTACATTCCTGCATATTAAACCTTTGCAATATTGTCTCGACATATTTTCTCTGATTAAACTAGAGTTTCCTCTTTTTCCAAACTCTTTTAATTTCCATGCCCAAAATGAAATTTGAAGCACTGAGATCCTTCATGTCAAATTTAGAGGACAACTGAGTTTTCACATTCTAGATAATCTCCTTGTTGTTTTCTATCAACAACATGTCATCCACATACAAGAAAAGATAAATCAAATGATCACCAATTATTTTAAAATACACACAATGATCCACTTTTCTTCTTGTGAATCCAAGTCCCAGCATATAAGTATCAATTTTTTGATACCACATCCTTGTTGATTGTTTTAAACCATACTGAGACTTTTTCAGCTTTCATACTCCTTCTTTCCCTTCACATCAAAGCCTTTTGGATGCTTCATATAAATTTCTTCTTCCAGATCCCCATGTAGGAATGTTGTTTTCACATCCATCTGTTCTAATTCAAAATTAAATGCAATAACAACAAATAACATAAATCTTATAGAAGTTAACTTGGAAACAGGAGAAAAAATATCACCAAAATCAATTCCCTCAACCTTTTCTACTAATCGAGATTTGTATTTATCCACTTTTCCTTCTGCATTCATCTTCTTTTTAAATAACCATTTTCTTCCAATGGGATTTCTTCCAGTCAGAAAATCCACTAGATCACAAGCCTCATTCTTATCCAAGGCTTCCATTTCTTCATCGATGGGATTTTTCTAGAGCTTTCCATCCTCTTAATCCACTTCCTCTCTGATAGTTCTAGGATAATCATCAGTAATAGACAAAGAAAAATTTGAACATAAATAAGATGGAGTATACCTTTTAGGTACCCTTCTTTCTCGAACCAATCTCCTCAATACTGGAGTGTGAGGATCTTATTCTTCCGATTCTTGTTCTTTTGTAGAGTCTGATTCATTATCCTTTAAATCAAACTATATTTTCTATGGTTATTCCTTACTTGGTAGGACTTCTTGTTTAACAACATCCTTCATTTATCTAAATACGACATCTCTGATATACCCAACCCTTTTAGTTTTTGGGTTCCAAATCTTATAACTTTTGAGACCATATTTATACCCAATAAAAATACACTTTTCATCCTTATTATCTAGCTTACTCTTGTTTTCCTTTGGAACATGAACATAAGCCTCACAACCAAATACCTTGAGATGTGTAAGAGAAGGTTTCATACCAGTCCATACCTCTTGTGGATTCTTTTCATACAACATTGATGAGGGTGATCTATTGACCAGATAACATGCATTACTCACTGCCTCTGCCCAGAATTCGTTACCTAACCTGACACCACTGAGCATGCACCTTTCTTTTTCCATCAGCATCTTGTTCATCCTTTCTGCAACTCCATTCAGTTGAGGTGTATATGGAGTAGTATTCTTCTTTTCTATACCACACTTCTTACAGAATTATTCAAATTCATTCTCGCATAACTCTTCACCATTATCTATCCTCAACACATTAATTCTTTTCTCTGTTTGATTCTCAATAAGAGCCTTAAACTCTTTAAACCTGTCAATGACTTCATATTTATTCTTGAGGAAATATATCCAAGTATTCTTCGAGAAGTAATCTATAAATGAGACATAGTACACATATTTTCCCAATGATGGAACTGACACAGGTCCAAACACATCACTATGAACTAGCTATAAAATTCCTTCTTCCCCCATTGCACTAGAGGGGAATCTTACCTGATTATGCTTCCCATATACACAATGTTCACAGAAATAAAAATCCAGAGAGAAGTTAGACATACCTTCAACCATACCTTTACCATGTAGTAGTCTAAGACCCTTCTCTCTAATATGCCCTAGTCTTTGATGCCACTGCATAAAAAAAATTCTAGAGACTGTAGGAGTTCTTTCTTCTTAAAATCCAATATAAGGAATAATGGAACTATTACACCCATCACTAATAGTTCTTCTTTGAAGCTTAAAGATAGTTCCAAACTGAAATCCCTTCAGCAACACCATTGTTCCTCGAACCATCCTGCATGTTTCCTTTTCAAATATTGTTTTTACCCCTACATCGTCCATTTTTCTTACATAAATCAATTTTTTGGGCAATCCTGGGATGTGAAAAACACCAGGTAGTGTTCTAATCCTTCCATCTATGATCCTCAACTTGAATTTTCCTCAACCTATGATTCTGGTTGTCAAGGCATCACGTAGAAAAACATTACCTCCATCATACCTTTCATATTCACAAAACCACTCCCTGTGGGGAGTAATATGAAAGGATGCACCTGATTCAACCAACCATGCCTCATGATCTGCATGTGTTCTTGAAGAATCCAAGTACACATCCCCTCTATCTTCCTTGGATTTATTTTATTCTATAGAAGGAGCATCTTAAATCCCTTCTTTTCTCAACATTGGATCTACACTACTTCTTGTAGTGCCCTTCTTTTCTACATCTCCAAAATACCTTTACAAACTTTCTGGGAGACTTAGATCTTCCCTTAGAATTAGATCTCCAACTTTAGGACTTAGATCTATTTCTTTCCTGGGAGATTCCTCTTGCAAATAATGCATTTGTGCACTATCCTTCCATGTTATTCCATCTCATATCCTTCGACAACAAGGATGAGACCACTTCATCAAACTTCAAGTAAGTTGTATGACTACCTATGGACACAACCAGACTATCCCATGAGTCTGGTAAAGAGCACAGTAAACTGATACACTTATCTTCATTTGAAATTTTAATCTCAACAGATATTAACTGAATTACCATAGTATTGAAGGTGCTCAAATTCTCTTCCACCGAGTCTCCATCTCTCATCCTTAGGTTATACAGTTCTTTCTCACGAATAGTTTATTTACTAGGGACTTATACTAATACAAATTCCCCAAATTATCCCATAAATATTTGGCTATAGCTTCCTCTGACACATTTAGTAATATTGAATATGAGAGACACAGTCAGATTGTGCTCTTATCCTTTTGATCCAACTTTTTCCAGTCATCTGTTGAAGTTCCTGTAGGTGCAGTACCTGGATCCACCACAATACACCAATTTTTTTCCACCACCATATCTTCCATCTTGAGCTCCCACTTCTCAAAACATTTCCCATTAAACTTCCCGATCTCGCCATTTCTTTTAACCTAAAAAATCAATACGACAGATCTACCACTATAACAAGGCTTATCACTGTCCCGAGCCAAACACATGACCACAAAAGCATCCCCCTGAAGCCAAAAACACTTTGATACCAAATGTATATTTTAACCTTGTACAATATTTTACTTTAAACAAATTTTCAATAAAATAATATAAAAGATACAATGGAAAATACACACATTACACAGAGATTTTCCCCCTAGAAACCCAAAACGGGAAAACCAACATATTCTATATTCATTCATACTGATACATTGTTTACAATACAATATACATATAGGATCTAGCGGCATCCAAAACCCTAACACAATTACCTGGATTAGTAAACAACCTTAATTCCTTAACCGAAAATAGAAAACCATTGGAAAAGACAATGTGTTGAAAAACCGCCTAACAATGGACATGAAAAACGAGGCAAAAATGCCACACGTTTCTTGAGGAAAAATATTCTCGGGGGATTTTCCCCCCCCACAAACCCCCTTGTGTGCTCGACGCAACGTATAAGACACTAGGGCTAGTCATGAAAAGAATATAACACATACCCAACAAAAATGGGAAAGTTCAATTCTAGTGTGGAAAAAGGCATACTTGTTGGGTACTCAAGCACAAGGAAAGCATACAAATGTTTCAATCTAAGGCTCGACAAAGGTTTTGAAATCATCAATGTGATGGTTGATGAGACAAGTGGATAAAAAATAAAGGGAGAAGAAAAGGAGTCAATGGAACATGTTCACAAAGAGGAAGAAAAGGAAGAAGAAGTAGAAGAAGGGGAAGATGAAGAAGAGTAGTTATAAGAAGAATAAAAAGAACAACAAGATATTAAATTACCTCCAAATACACCTAGCAAACAAATATATAAGAATCATCCATCGGATCAGATTATCAGGAACAAAGATGCAATATTTGAGACTAGAAGAAGAATTCGTTCACTAGAACAACTGCACCTAGCATTCTTATCTTCGATTGAGCCAAGTAACTTTGAAGAAGCTAGCAATAATAAATTTTGGATAAAATACATGGATGAAGAGTTGGATTATGTAGAGAATAATGAAACTTGGGAATTGGTTTCAAGGCCAAGGTACAAGAATGTGAGGGGCACAAAGTTGGTCTTCAAAACAAAAATGAATGAAGATGGATAGGTTACAAGGAACAAAGCTAGATTGGTATGTAAAGGATATGCTTAGGTTGAAGGTATCAAATTTGAAGAGATGTTTTCTCGATCTGCCAAAATGGAATCAATCAAATTGATCCTCTCTTATGCATGCTCCAATAATATTAAAGTGTATCAGATGGGCGTGAAATCATCCTTCCTGAATGGGGATCTAGAAGAAGAAGTCTACATTAAGCAACCAAAAGGATTTCAGTTGTCAGGGAATGAAAATTATGTTTGCAGGTTGAAGAAGGCCTTGTCTGGTCTCAAATAGGCCCCTAGATCATGATATTCAAAACTGGACATATATTTACAATATCAAGGGTTGAGGAAAGGAAATGCAAACAACAACCTCTACATCAAGGTAAATCAAGATAGTTTTTTGTTAACTGAAGTTTATGTTGATGATATTATCTTTGGAAGTGATGATGACAGGATGAGCCAAAAATTTGTAAAGGATATGCATAATGAATTTGTAATGTCATTACTTGGAGAATTATCTTTCTTTTTGGGTTTTTAGATATGCCAAAGAAACTAAGTCATTTTTATTTCTCAAACCAATTATATCATAGAAATGCTAAATAGATTCGGAATGGAAGATTGAAAACTAGTCAATACTCTTATGAAAACCAGTTGTAATTTAAGTAAATATTGTGATTAAAAGTCTACATATAAGAGACAATAAAGGTCAATGATTGGCAACTTACTTTATGTGACAACATCTAGACCAGATGTAATGCAGGTAGTTGGACATGTGGCATGATTTCAAGTAGAAACAAAGGAATCACATGTTCTAGAAGTAAAGAGGATATATAGATATCTCAAGGGTACAAAAGAGTTTGAATTATGGTATCCAAAAGGAAAAGATCTATCACTTATTGCCTACATAGATGCAGATTGGGCGGGTTGCGTTGATGACTGAAGAAGTACAAGTGGAGTATAATTTTACATGGGTGAGTGTTTGGTATCTTGGCTAAGAAAGAAATAATCATCAATATCATTGTCTACAACTTAAGTAGATTATATTGCAGCAACAACATGTTGTACACAAGTTCTATGGATGAAACAAAATTTAATAGATATACAGGTTCAATATGATGATCCCATTCTGATATATTGTGATAATACAAGCACCATCAATATCTCAAAGAATTCAGTGATGCACTCCAAGACGAAGCACATTCGAATAAAGTATCATTTTCTACAAGAACAGGTTGTAGAGAAGAACATTTGAGTTGAGTATGTTGGGACCAAAGAACAGATTGCAGACATGTTTACAAAACCGCTTCCAAGGGAACCCTTTGATTATCTTTGTCATAAACTTGGCATACGTTTTGTCCCACAATGAATTTTGAATGCTATTCTTATATGTCTTAGACTTACACGAGGAAGCACCATAAAGAGGACGATTCAGTTTGGGGGAGCAGTCTTAGGGATATTTCAGTCACAAGGAGGATCCCCAAAGATAGTTCAGCCAGGGGGAGTAGCCCCGACGATACGTCACATTTTCCATTGTTGTCAAAGGGGTATATATTCATTATATGCATGGAGAGAGAGAGTTATATTATTAGAGAGAGAGCACAGAGGCATGTTTCCAGGGGGAGCATGAGTGTTATGAATTCAGTGTTGCATCAGAGTGTTGTCATCAATGCCAAAAGGGTGAGATTGTTGATTAATTGGGTTGGTTTTCATTGATTTCAACCCTTGAAGCAAGTCTTGTAGAAAATTTTGGTATCCACAACAATATGGTTAAGGGAATCAAGTTTGTTTTAGGTATAAAGGTACAAAGATCAATGTATTTGTAGGAAAAACTATTCTAGATGGATAATACATGTCATGTCATTTGCATTGATATGTGGAACGTCACATAACTCCTCAAGGTTAGAGAGTTATGGCCTTGTGAAGTTGGAGAACCCTCGTGAGTTATCTAGAATCCCCTCGAAGTTCAATGAAGTCAATTTATTCTAGAATATGCTAGAAGACGTTTACTACTCAAAATGGTTTTAACTAGGAGTTAATCATGAGTTAAGTTGTTGAAAAAAAATAATAATTAAAAATAAATTAGTTGCAACTAGAAGTGGAGAGTTTACTATTTGTGGATAAAGTGGTTGTAAGTGGACAAAGTGGTTAGAAGTGGGTTATCCCTAAAAGAAGGAAGTTGTGTAAAGGTAGTTAGAAGATGACCCCTTGAGGAAGCCACTTGAAGAGTATAAATAAGAGAGCAAGGGTCTCCTATTAGAACCTATTGAGAACATTGAATATCTATTATTTTGTAAAATATTTATTGTAGGTACTCATTGATACATCTGAAGTTACGCAAGTCTGAGGCAGCGAAGAAGGGTTGATGGTGAAAGTTTTGGATTTGCGGAATTTCTGAAAAAAATCCCTAGTTTTTGAGGTGTACGCAGGCTGCAATGGAGGAAGTCATGTACATATGCAGGTTGTAGTGGATGATGGCATGTACATATGCATTCTGAAGAAGAGAAGGTCACGTACAGTTGGGAAAATCTATGAAATCTTGAGTAGATGAGGATTCCAAGTCTCTAGAGTATGAAAACAATCTCCCAAGAAGTCCTACAGTGATTAGGTACAACAGATATATCTACATGTTCAAAAGGTATATCATATTCTTATGTGTAGTTGGATATTGTTGTCTATATGAGATATGGTTAGGGGAGATTGAAGATTTTCCCTAGAGAGGTTATTGGTTGTATGGAACTTATGTATGAGATAGGTCTACAGAAATAATGTGTTGGTATGACTGGTATTTATCATTGGTACATCTTGTTGGTTTGAGTGTTAAGGAATATCTTGTATTTCTTGGTACATTGTTGAGGGATATGTATGATGTATGTATGTATAGCACATAGTTGTAGATTAGATACAGTGATAGGATGCAGGTGGATGTGATAGAGGCAGTGAAGGTTTGGAGGGATGGAAGTTTTAGAGTTTTAGAAAGATGAAAATCCTATCTTTTCGAAGGTGTACATTGTTGGGTATTTGTTATATTCTTTGCATGACACGTTTTCCTTAGGAAACATGTTGCCTTTTTTACCTTGTTTTTTGTGTTGCCTTGATTTTCCTTTCCATTGTTGGGAAATTTTTCGGCACATGGTTTTTTTGTCAATGGTTTTCTATTTTTGGTTAAGGAATTAGGGTTGTTGACTAATGTAGGTCATTGGATTAGGTTTTTGGATGCCGTTGGATCCTATATGTATATTGTATTTTAAATCATGTATGGTGTGGATGAATATAGAATATGTTGGTTTTTTTTATTTAGGTTTCCAAGGGAAAAATATCTGTGTAATATGTGTATTTTCCATTGTATATTTTTTTCTCTTTTATTGAAAATATGTTTGGAGTAAATAATTGTACAAGGTTACAATCTGCATATGCGGGCTGAAAGAGGAAAGGTCACGTACATACACAGGTTGTAGTATAGATAGGTCACGTGCTGAAGATACTTCACACATTCCTAGAATTTCTTTTTTCTAAGGTTTTCCCTATGTTTATTAGTCATTATTCAGTCTCCTATAGTTTAGGGAGAATATTCCTCTAGGAGAATATTCTCTTCAGTTCACACTTTAGTTTGATCAGTTGAGTGGAGTCTAGATGCCACATTTGGATCATCACCATGTAGCATTGGGATCATCACCAACTAATACACATTGTACTTGATATTATCACCATACTAGTGCATTACTCATGATTCCTTGATCTCCTCTTGACTTCACTTTGTTTCAATCAGTTAACTGAATACTGAGAGACTAGTTAACTCAGACTAGGTGGCAGTTCACCACCGTAACTATTTGAGGGACTAGACTAGATGGTAGTTTACTCCTGTAACTACTAGTGTGTGTCCAGAACACTCTATACCACCACTATGGTTCATTGGCATATCCTCCAATGCGCATTAGTTGATTTATATAGAGTATATCATGTGTAAATTATCATTCATTCATTTCATTAATGAGAATTCTTCCATTCTTTCTCTCTTGCTTCTATTTTCTCATATTTTCTCTGCAAATTGTGTATTCCATTTGCTAGCTATTTATATTCTATGCAAGTTAAACACATTTACATGGTATCAGAGTTGACAGATTTCTAAGAAAAATACACACCAGATTATTTTTGCAGGTTCCGAAGATTGAAGACAATGGAAAAATGGAATTTCCAAAAGAATTCATTCTTACATCGTACAATTTCTTTGCATGGAAGGAGAATATGATAGTGCATATTTGAGGAACAGGATTATATAGGTTAACCATGGATACAGAGACCGAACCCATATCAACCATAGAAAAATCCAAGTATCTGAATCAAATGGATGAAGTGTTTGGAACTATTTGCAGTCTTATTTCTCCTGAACTCCTCTTTCACATATCCTCCTTTAAAACTCCCAATGAAGCCTGGAACACCATGGAAGGGATTTTTTTCAAATAGTATGAGATGAGGGGACACATTCTTGAGGTGTAATTTCTCACATTGGATCCAAAAACCTTCGAAAATCTCTAAGATTTCTTTACCAAATATAAGGATTTGTTGTCGCAACTCAAGGTTTGTGGGGTTGATAAACCTAAGGAGGAGAAAAAAAAGGTTATCACCATTCTCTCCTAACTTGGTATGGAATAATCATTGTTTGTATCCACATTTCATTTAGTTAGGCTCACCTCTGGAGCCACCTAGAAGATGCCCTCTCTTGAGTTCTTTATTGAATCTCTAACACAAGAGTAGAACAATCTTATCAACATGGGAAAAATCAAAGGCCCAAAGGCACATACACTTACTGTGCATGATGGTAGCAGTCATTAAAATCATAAATATAAAGACACAGACAAAAGGAAATCACATGAAAATCCAAATAAGGAAGGGTACTCAAAACCCTTCAACGATGCCTCCGGATCCAAAGGTGGAAAGGGAAGAAAAGGGGAGAATTGCACTTAATACCATAAAGGATTCCATCCAGAATATGCATGTATGTAGAAATAGATAGATCAAATGGCCCAAATACTTCAGGAAAACAACCTTATATATCGCATCCCCAAGGGTGCCAAGAAGAAGAATATAGAATATTAGAATCCCAAGAAAGTCAATTCTAGCCATGCTTTGATTGCCATCAACTCCTCTCACGATGCTTGGATTGTAGATTTACGTGCATCACACAACATGACATCCATAAAATAATTCTACTCTTCATTGGACACAAGCAAAGGTCCTCTCATTCTGATGGGGGACAACTCTCCAGTCGAGGTCACTAACAAAGGAAGAACAACAAAGGAAGAATTGAACTCACAAATGGAAGCTTTGAGAATGTGCTAGACGTTTCTAAACTTTCTGCCAGTCTTCTCTCCGTGTATCAAATGAACAAATTAGACACCAGAAATAGATTCATATTCACACCTAATGCAGTGGATATTTATGAAATGCAAAGCAATTATAGGTTTTCTACCAGTGAGGTAAATCATCAATCCAAACTTTACACATTTTCTAATTTTTGAACCAGATTATGCATTACTACTTACCCATGTTGATGAAAGTATTAGGATATGGGACAAAAGGTTCAGGAATTTAAATTTAATATATATTCAACAGCTTAGAAATCATGGAATGGTTGATGGTCTACCCGACATCCACTTCTCCAAAGGAATTTGTGAGGGATGTGTTCCTCGAAAACACCCTCAAGAAAAATTTGACAAAGGAAAGACTCAAAAGGATTCCTTTCCTTTAGATCTGATCCATAGTGATCTAATGGGCCCTTTTCCACATCCATCAATCATTAAAGAAAGGTATGTGATAATTTTTTTTGATGATTTCTCACACTTCACATGGATTTTCTTTCTCGGGAAAAAATCATAAGTCTTTCAACACCTCAAATATTTTAAATCCCTTGTTGAGACACAGTCAGGAAAGAAAATCAAAGTCCTCCGAATAGATAACGAGGGAGAGTATAAAAAACATGAGATACAAAATCTTTGTCATGAGGATGAGATTCAGTTGCAGCACATGGTTCCTTATACGTCACAACAAAATGGAGTTTCTTTGCGGAAAAATAGATCTCTAATAGAGGTGGCATCTTGCATGCTACATGCAAAGTCACTTCCATAGAGATTATGGGATGGAGAACTTGATTGTGAAAGATACATCCAAAATAGATCTCCCCATAGATATGTCAAGGATAAGACCCCCTACGAGGCTTGGAGCGGCCTCAAATCGGAAGTGACCCACTTCTGTATTTTTGGTTCACGTGCATGGGTCAGGATTCCATCTGAGAAGAGGAAGACACTTGATCCACATAGCACAGAGTGTATCTTTGTTGGATACCATGATGGTGTGAAAGGATACAGACTCATTGATATTTAATCGTACCAACTCATCATTGAGCGTAGTGTCCAATTCAAGGAAAGTGTCTCACATTTACCTTAGCACCTACATGAAGACACTTTTGTTCTTCCACCTGTCAAAGATGATGAGCATGAAAATCCAAATCCAAGGCCCAAGTGGGCCAAGACTACTCTTCAGGATGCATGATATCTTGTTGGGGATCCATCTGATACTAGGAGGACTCGATATGATTTTGAGTAGCTTCCTATTGCACTCACTACCATTGAATAGATGCCACCCAGTCATATTTTCTTGGTTCAGTCTTCAGATCCATAGTCCTATGGCGAGGTTGTAGGAGGAGTACAACTCCCTCCTTGAGAACCAGACATGGGATATGGTTCCCATTCCTTCATGAAGGAAACTTTCCAGGTGCAGATGGGTGTACAAGATCAAGAGTGCAACAAATGGACAAGTTAGAATATACAAAGCCAGGATAGTTGCCAAAGGATTTCAGCATGTGCATGGTATTGACTATGAAGAGACCTTCTCTCCAGTAGTCAATATGTATTCCATACATTTGGAACTTTCCATTGCAATAGCCAAAGGATGGTAAGTCCATCAGATGGACGTGAAGAATGCATTTCTTCATGGAGATCTCTCTGAGGAGATCTATATGGAACAACCCCAAGGATTTATATAGGATTCATCTTTAGTATGTCGACTAAAGAAGACTCTTTATGGCTTCAAGAAGGATCCAAGGGCATGGTATGCCAATATGGACTCCTACCTTTTGTCACTGAAATTTGTATGTTGTAAGTCAGACCCGAATGTTTACAAGCTCAAAACGACTGATTCACTTCTACTCCTATTTATGTATGATGATTTGTTGATCACAGGTTGCTCGACTTCAACGATTGTTGCAATCAAGAGGATTCTTCATGAGAGGTTCTTGATGATGGAAATGGGTCCGCTACATTTTTTCCTTGGACTTGAGATTAGTTAGGATGCATCATGCATGAAATTCTCTCAGACCAAGTATGCATGAGATCTCCTTGAGATATTTCACATGAAAGACTGCAAGTCTGCCCCAAATCCTTTCCTATCAGAAGTCGGAATTGAGGATGGCGAGGACACTCCAATGGTTGAAAACACACTGTATAGACATCTAGTGGGGATATTTTTGTATCTCACACACTCTAGACTAGATATCTCCTATGCAGTTGGAGCAGTTTCCATGTTCATGCAAGAGCCACATCAGATACATTGGAAGGTTGCAAAGTGTATCCTTCTATATGTATAGGGAAACATCACCTTTAGGATTCACTATGAAGTAGACTCTACATTGGACCTCATCAGGTTCATTGATTTTGACTGGGCTGGTGATAGCATTGATCGTAAGTCCACATCTGGTTACTCATGCAGTCTTGGTTCCGGGCCTATCTGTTGTTTGAGAAAGAAGCAAGTTTCTATTTCTCTATGTTCAGCCAAGGTAGAGTATATAGGGGTAGTTAACATAACCATTCAGGCTATGTGGATACAACATTTTCTCACTGAGTTAGGCATTCAGTTTCATTATCCAATCATCATCTGGTGTGACAACCAGAGCAGTCTGAATTTCTGCATATATCCAGTTCATAGGTAGTGGACAAAGGACATCGATATCCACATGCACTACATCTGGGACTTAATACACGAGGGGATCATTGACCTACAGTTTTGTTGTTCAGTAGAACAGATTGCAGAAATATTCACCAAGACCTTCATTGAGAAGAAGTTCCATTCTCCACACAGTCATGTTGGAGTGAAGGACATTGTTTCCTAGCAATTGACAGTTCTTCTTTTTACATACATTGTACTTTGAAGAGGGGTTTTTCCCATGATGTTTTCCCTCTTTCCTCATTTATTTCAGTGTATATTTTTTATTTGGGTGCCTAACATGGCCTTTTTTCTGGGACCCATTCTTTATTTTCACCATAATGGTGTTTAGTGGGGGTGTTGTAGATACTTCACACACACCTAGGATTTATTTTTCCTAATTTTTTCCCTCCCTATGTCTATTAGTCATTATTCACTCTCCTATAGTTTAGGGAGAATATTCCTCTAGGATATTTTTCTCTTTAGTTCACACTTCTGTTTGTTCAGTTGAGTGGAGTCTAGATGCCACATTGGGATCATCACCATGCAACATTGGGATCATCACCAACTAATGAGCATTATACTTGGTATTATCACTATACTAGTGCATTACTCATGATTCTCTGATCTCCTCCTCACTTCACTCTATTTCAGTCAGTTAATTGAAGACTGAGAGACTAGTTAACTCAGACTAGGTGGCAGTTCACTCTTGTAACTGCCTGAGAGACTAGACTAGGTGGAAGTTTACTCCCGTAACTGTTGATGTGTCTCTAGATCACTCTAGACCATCACTATGGCACATTTTATTCTCCTCCACTGTGCATTAGTTGAGTTATACAAAATATATCATGTGTAAATTATCATTCATTTATTTGGTTAATGAGAATTCTTCCATATTTCTCTCCTTCTTCTCTTTTCTCATATTTTCTCTGCAAACTGTGTATGTCATTTTCTAGATAGATCTATTCTATGGAGGTTAAACACATTTACATTAGGTACATACATGTGCTACAACATATATAGGTCATGTATCTGTTGGTATTTGTTGGTATAGGATTATTACTGGTATAGTTTGATTACAGGTTGGTTACAGGATGTTGGCATAGATTGGTATAGGTTTACAGTGACATATCTCACAATGATAGTGTGGTAGTAGTTTCATCATTTATTTGACACTTATATTTTTGGGTGATTGAACATAGGGGGTTGTAGCCTCCTTCTAGTTGTAGAAATAAAATTGGGGAGTTGGCACTTCCCTCGGGTTGTAGCCTGAAAATATGGGGGTTGGATCCTCCTTCTAGTTGCAGTTGGAGAACAGAGGAATTTGGTGCTTCCATTGAATGTAATTCTAAATACATATAATAAAAATCATTCTGTGGTTTTCTCCCGGATTGGGATTCCATGTAAAAATACCAGTGTAATATGTATGTGTATGATTTCTCGTATTTCATGGTTTATTTATTATGCACTTGTTGAATGATAATGGTAAATTTATGATAAAGATAAACAACACTTATATACTATGGCTAAAAAGGATTAAATTGCTCTATTACTGATTCACCCCCCTCTTAGCAATCCAACATACATTACATACTCCATCCTATGGAGATACTAGGTACATAATCAAAAATTTATAGGAATGATAAATCAAATCAATAAACATTACATCATAGAATTGCTATAACAATGTGTGTCTCATTGTTGGATAACTCTTCTTCTATACTATCTGAGTTATTGAAACAGGGGTCATGTCTTTTGGGTTTCCAACAAAGCCTCTAAAACTATCGGCCCTCCTGGTAAACCAGAAGGCAACACAACACACAGAATGTGCTACGCAGTCTCACCTAAGATAGCTTTAATGGGTGGCTGGAAGACTGAGGTGTTTACAACATAGGATTGAGTATGAGATATGATAACTTGACCATTGAAACATTATTAGAACTGGTAATTGCAACATACTATTATTCACGACTATGTAGTAACTTCAACAACTTATTCCCTGAATAGCGCAATCATATTTCATTGGAAATGTAATAACTCATTCATTCATTAAACACAACAAATAAATATCGAAAATAGGATAAAGATACGCACACATTCATCACATTACAGAGATATTACAATGGTTCACCCCCTCCTAGGATACGCCCACAAAGATTTGGCTCTTGGCTCTTTTATTATGATAGTTCTGCATCTACAACGTTGTGCACTTACAACTCTCCTCGGATGGGTAAGATCTATATGAGGTGAACTAGAACGCACCAGGCTCCTCAGCCTATGATATAACCCTCAATACCTACCTTCTCTCATATCCTCTAGCTCAACGGATTAAAAAATAGCTAATACAACAAAATATTACCTATCGCTTCCGCCGATGCGCAAACACGAGTACTAACTTAATCAGAAAAAATAAAAAATCTACGAACCCTCTATAATACCTCAATATCGGTATTTATACATATTTGTATCTTCAACCATTACAATACATTACCAAAACCTTAACCCTACTGTCGTTAGGTCTTCCTCTCATGTGTGTGTGTTGTTCCTTCTTCTAGCTATCACTTTCCTTGGGCATGCTTTCTTTCATGCACACATGTTGTGTGTTTCCTTCCAGTTATTGATTCACTCTCTACATGCTTTCTTTCCCCACGATCATCCTTCTTTCCAATTCAGCCTGCTTCCAACAAGCCCCCAACACTGACATGTGGCTCATCCCAAGCCACCTAATCCTTCTGATCTTCCTCGATCTCCTTGGTGATCATCTAGAACTTTTCCTTGAGCATTGTTGCTTGTGTCTGCACCTGCACAATCTTCTCCTTGATTGTATCCACTACCTATACTGCAACTTCATCGTTGATCAATCCTGCACATTTTGCCTAGGTTTGTGCGATCTATGTCTTAGCTTCCTCTGCCTGTTTCAGGACTTCTTTTACCTGCTCCTGCTATGGTTCCATTTGAGCTTGACGCTCTTGTTTCTAGGTTTGCACCGTGATTAGCTCTACCTGCAATATCTTCATGTCCTCTGTCCCTTCGACACGTTCTATGATTAGTATTGTCTTATACCTCTGCTTGAGTTCTTGGATCGTTGTGCTAATCCTTTCTTCTTCCATGTCCCATTTGTGGACCTGCTAATCGTCCTCCAACCTGGTCCAAAGCTGCGCTGCTTTATCAAACAAGTCAGTTGTTGTGCTGAACTACTGCTCTATCTCCAGCAGTTGTGTTGTTTCTTCATGCTTCCTTTTCTCCTTGACTGTTGGTGGAGTGGTTGGTATGAGTTGTTCTCGGAGATTCTCGATCTCCTTCTGATATTGATCAATTTCCTTCACATTCCAATCAATCTTTTTTGCTGCTGTGATTTCCTCGCTCTGGGCGGCCTGTGGAATCTTCTCATAAGTTCCTGCCACTTTCTGATCCAATCCTTTTATGCACTCTCTTTCCTCTTGGGTCTCAGATTTTTCCTTCTCATATACTATTTCTAGTGCATCCCGCTTCTTTGTTGCTTGCTTCAATTTGATTAAGTCTCTGTATGTGCGACACTATACCTTGTGGTTTATGCTCACTTGCAACCTGTGTAGTTCCCCTAATGCTATCCTTGTCAACACAAGTTGGATTTGGCTTAAGTCTTTCGAGGGTGTCTTCCCCATAATTTCATCCATGCGCAACATACTAGGGTTGATGTGGAATGTTACGTGTGGCTACAATAGTGTTTGGATTGACTCTCATTCTTCCTCTTGCACTCTTCCTTCTGTCCGTGTTGCTAGTGGTCTGGTTCCCCTGCTGCTTGATTTCTTCCCTTCTCTTATTTGTTTGAGGAGATGCCATATATACACCAACTCCTGTTGAATCTTGTCCCTGTGGTGTGTAGCATGGTCAAATTCCTTGGATAGACAATCCTAGACCAGTCTGGCGATCATTTCCCCATCATCGCTTGTGATCGTATATCCTGGCGTTGTTCATTGTGCCTTTGATTTCTTTCATGCACTTCCTATCTGTGTGGCTGGCCTCTTGTTTTCCCCTACTACTTGTGGGTTGGTATTTGTTGCTTCCTCTTGTGCAGGCTATGCATTTTTCTCCTGCTCCTTGACCGATTGCATCTTATCCTTCTTTCCATTCTGGGTCCCTATCTTCGTTGGCCCTTATTTTGTCTGTGTTTCTTTTCCCTGGTCCATTCTTCGTCACTTGGGTACTTGGGTTTCCGGAGGTTGCGTTTCTCCCTGCTCTGCCTCTTCTTCTACTGTTCTTTCCAGCACTTCCTGTGTGATGTTTGGAGTCCTCCATTCATCGACCCATTCATTGATGACCATGTCAATGTCACCCTTGGTGATGTAGTAGCGCATATGTAGCCACTGTTTATCTGGATCCTTCCTTTCCTGTATCCACATTGTGTGTCATGTGGCCTATAAATTGGCAATGTATGCATATCACGCAACAACTTATGGTATGATTATCCACATCTCAGAGATGGCTTCTTGTAGGTCATGTAGGTATCCTTCGAATATGGATCCGTTCATCCTCTTGTGACTAGCGCTCACCATTTCCTTTAGCAGTGAATACCTCTTTCCCTGGTTTGGTTTGGGTCTCGTACAAAACTTTACATACCTTGGTTCCCTCCAACCCATAAAGGCTATGAGCGTGATTAGCCATGAGTAGTGAAACTCTATTCCTAGATCCTGCGCATCCTTGAATTCATCCAAGAACAATTTCAATATGTACGACGCATAGCTCATTGAAGTGCCTTATGTGCACTGGGCTGCAACTGCAACAACTCCAGCTGGGACTTCCTCCCCGCAGCATTTTCTTAGCACCTTACAGGCTAAGAATTTTTCTCCCAATTGTGTGGTTGTATCGTTGATCCTCTTGATGATGATCCATCTTGTCCCCCTATTGGTGTCGTAATTCTTCTTCATCTCTTATGATAGTGCTTTCTCCTTGGTTTTGTCATCCAGAAACAATGCGGGATCCATTCCCCAAATTGGTAACCCTGTTATGTTTGCAATAAGCTCAATGGCTATGGGGACATGCTTGTCTAACCATATATCCCCTCCATGTGTGATTGCTAACAACTATTTGACGCATGTTGTTTCATACTGGCCTCTTCCAAAATGTGGTAGGTCCAACAGACCTAAAATTCTTGTTTTCTCCAGTCCATTTTCCCACTGGTATGGTTGATCAATTGGTTCTCCAACCAGATTTGTGCTCGTGGTCTGCAAGAATACCCTCTTTGCAAGTTTTGGGAACTTGTCTTCATCTTCTACATTGTGTTCAAAGTATTTTAGCTTCCTGATATGACCCAGTAGCTCTGGTCCTACCTGTACCCCCTCTGGTATGTGCGGTAGAATGATTTCTTCTGCATGTTTCTTGCGAGGTGACCTTGGTATCTATATCTTGTCTTTCTTCCACTGTGGTTGCTGGCTCGAAGTTCTAGCGCCTTCCGGTTTCTCCTCCATATACCATTCTAACCAAGCCAAGACATCTTCAATCGTCCCCCCTACTGGGTGGGTTGAAATGGTCGGTTGAGACTCGTCTGGATCAAATGAATTTTTTGGATTCGACATTGTGCCATTAACTTTCAGAGCTGCTTCTGTGTCCTTTGGTTTCACTTCCTTCAGGGTTTCTTCTCCCTAGTTTTGTGGCTCCTGTACTTCCTCTCGTATCTGCTGACGCGTTCCCTCTGGTGATGGTTTTTGGACTTCTTCCAGGATAGGTGTAGGGTTTACTGGTGTTGTGCCTGGAGATGGGATTTCATTGACATTGACGATCTCCAACTGCTGCTATTCACCATCTTCTGCATGTCCTCTTGACCTAGTATGAACTCTGGTTTTTCTGGCGGTCTAGCTCTCTTTTGCTTGCTTAGGCAGTGCCATGGTGGTGAATGTCAAGTGTCTGCTGGATTCGAATGGTCTCTATGATATTTGTGAACTCACACTGTTCTCTTTAGCCTCTGTTGTTCTACATCTGTTCTCTTTCATGAATAGACTATTGGCTCCCTCACCCGTGTGTTGTATGTCTTTCCCAAGAATCTTGTCGAGGATGCTTCCTTGATTATGGGTTTAA
Source organism: Picea glauca (assembly GCA_000966675.3). Taxonomy (NCBI): domain Eukaryota; kingdom Viridiplantae; phylum Streptophyta; class Pinopsida; order Pinales; family Pinaceae; genus Picea; species Picea glauca. The sequence goes on along the minus strand of JZKD02S1857110.1, from coordinate 47,853 downwards.
TGTACCTTGATTACCAGTTCAATGCATCTTTGGCAGTTTCATACTTTCCTTTACGCATGCTATGTCATTTTCTTTTGGCATAATTAATGTGGCATCCCATCAGTCCTTGCCATCCTTTAATTCTCCCTAGTGTTGTCCTATCATCCTGCTTTTGTCAACTCTACTTTTCCCATTTGTTTCCCTTTGGATGTGACTGTTGTCTTTCTCCTCGTCGAGTTTGTGTTTCTAACTTTGTGTGGCCTTTCTACCTCTAGTGCTCTACGCCCTCTTTGTTCCTTTACCTTTTGGTTCTTTTTCACTATATATATATATTACTGCGTGGTTGGTGGTCAACTGTCCTTGTACAAATTTAGTCGACTCCCATTGATCATTCCTCTGAGTTCTTCTCCTGATAAATCTCTTAACTATACAACTCCTCCATCTATGATAGATTTTACCTTGTATGGTCCTAACTAATGAATTATGAGCTTTCTCGGGTGCTGAAACGATTTGTTGTCATACATCAGTACTAGATCTCCTTCCTGGAACGTTTTCTTCTTGATGTGTCTATCGTGCCAAGATTTGTCTCTTCCTTTATGAAATTGTTGGTGGAATCTTACCAAGATTTTTTCTTCCTCCATGGTCAATAACTGATTTAGTATCTCTTGTACTGCACCTCGTTCTGTCATTTGTGTGATGACTGCTACACACAATCTTGGTACTAAAAAATCTAATGTCACCACTGCTTCTTGGCCGTAAACTATTTTAACTAGCATGTGCCCTGTCAAATTTTTGCATGTAGTCCTGTATACCCATAATACTGCTAGCACTTTGAGATCCCATTCGTCCCTATTGACATTGAAAATCTTTGTTAGTGTGTTCTCTAAGATTTTGTTGAAAGCTTCCACTGTGCCATTTTCCCGTGGATGATACGATGTGATCTTCTGATGATGAACTTCAAATTATTCATTCATAGCACTGATGGTACTGTCTATGAAGTGTGTGCCTTGGTTTCTCATCAAAACTCTTGGGAACCTGAATCTAGTAATGAATTGTTCAAATAGAAAGTGTGTTGTTGTTTCTGTGCTGGAATCCTTCACTAGTGTGGCTTCCACCCATATTGTTAGATACTCCGTCGTGATGATAATGTACCTTGCTCCTGTTCTTTTTCTTGGTGGTTTGATTGGTCCAACAAAGTCTATTTCCCACTTGTCGAATTCCTATAATGTTACTTGTGGTCATAATGGCATCTCATCTCTTCTGTTGGGTTTGCCTACCCATTGACAGACATCGCATATTTGACAGTACTCCTTAGAGTCTCTGTGAATCATTGGCCACCATAGTCCTCCATGCAATACTTTTTGCATGGTATATTTTCCTTCATAATGCCCTCCCGCTATTCCTTCATGGGCTTCTACTAAAATGTGTGGTCTTTCATGCTCTAAAACATATCTGAGCCCATTTTGTATAGGTGTCCTACAATGATCTGGATTTTATAAGAAGAATGAAATGAATACAGATTATTAACAGGTGTTGAACACAAAATAACAGAGATACAACAAAACTGTTTTTCTATTCAATAACGAAATAATTTGAAACTGTAAAATGCAATGGAAACAAGCTTGCTGGAATTGTGGCGGCTTATTTCTGAGAAGAGATGTGATGATAGCGCGCATTCACAAGAAGAAGGTTACAATGAGGCTCTGAAGGCCTTTTTACAATAATAAATAATTCCAAAAACCATAGACATCCAAAAACCTAACCCTAGGAGATGAAGCACCAAAAGTCATGTGGGCCCCATTTGGGTAAGTTAGTACATCAAATTCCCAAAGTCGTAACTTTTGCATATGATCTCTGTTTTAGGCGTGTGATAGCCCGTTGTAAAGGTATCGTCAAGGAGATTCATTTTTGGGGCTCAATCATGCCTTTGGATATTATTGAGGAGCTAGGTACTGAAAAATCTTCATTTAGGCCCTCAAAATGGCCCTGGAAGTTAAAACTGCTAAAAATAGTAAATTGCCAAAATTGTCAGAAAATTGTTTTGAGAATGTTGGAAAAGGTGGGTGGCCACCGATATCAATCTAGATCAATCATCCCTCCTTAGGAAGCAATGGTCTCCATTGCGTTGAGTTCCCCCATTAGATGAGGAAATTTTTGCTGAATTTGGCCCCGGGTGAGCCACTTGCCTTGGTGCAGGAGCTTCCCTGCTTTGACGACTCGATAACGCTGGATCCTTTGTTGTCGAATGATCTTGATCTGTCTGTCCACAATTTGATCATTGGATTCCTGTTGTATGAAGTTGGGGTTGAGCTCTGTTGTTTTCAGTTGTTCTACTACTTCTGAGGTGTCCAATAATGGTGGGAAATAAAGGTGAAGGAGATCCATGTTGAACACTGGGTGCAGGCCAAGGAAAGGAGGAATGTTGAGCTCAAAAGAATTATCCCTCATGGCCTTGGTGATAGTGTACAATCCATAACAGAGTGGGCGAAGCTTCCGATGGGGTCTTGTAAGGCATTCTTTCTGCAAGTGAAACCAAACTTTGTCACCCACCTGAAACTTATGCGCCACTCGATGTTGATCATGGCGCTATTTTTACTTGTCATTAGACTTATGTAGGATATCCTGAACTTGTTGGCAGATGTGCTGGATCGACTCAATGAACTGGGTGGCTTTGTTAGCTTCAGTTGGAGAAGGAGACGAGTCAGTCGAGGTGACCGCAAGGGGAAGTGCAACATCTATGGGACCCAATGGTTAGAATCCCAACCCCACTTGAAAGGGGTTGTGGTTGGTTGAGCTATGCAAGGCTCAGTTGTAGCTATGTTGGAAATAGGGAAGGCTCTCATCCCATGTGCGAGGGTTCTTTGAATTATACATGCAAAGGATATGCAAAATCATTCGATTTACAACCTCGGTTTGGCCATCTATGTGGGTGTGGAAGGCCGTGGATTTGGTGAACTTGGTGTCCAATAGTGACCAAAGGCTCAACCATAATGTGATGATAAATCGACTATCCTGATCTGAGACAATGGTTTTTGGGATTCCAAAATGTACCCAGACTTGTTCAAAGAAGAGATTGGAAATGGCCTCTACTGTGATGCTCTTCTTGCAAGCAACCAGAATCGACATATTAGAAAAGTGATCAACAACCACAAAAACATAGTTATTTCCCCGCTTGGTGGATGGGAGGCCCGACACGTAGTCCATTGAGATGGATTCCCATGGTATGTTAGGAGTAGGAAAAGGGGTGTACAAGCCCTATTTCTTAGTGGTCTGTTTGGCAATAGCGTAGGCAGTGCAGGACCTGATATACTTGCCAACCTCCTGTCGAAGTTTCAGCCAATAGAAAATTTTTTATAGCATCGCCACTATCTTTTCGACACTGAAGTGTCCTGCCACCCAACTGTAGTGGGATTCCAAGATCAGCTTTGCTCGCTCACTTGATGGAACACATATATGGCCCAGATGACACAACAACCCATCCTGAAGATGGAAATTATTGACAAATTCATTTCACCCAACATTTGGTAGGTGGTGGTGAAGTCAGGGTCTGTCTCATAGAGTTAGGGCCAACTAGATGTCTCATGGTGGAAAGAGTCTAGTACCTTGGTGAGTGTCACGACTGGAGGTCTGGTGAGGCAATCAATGATGCAATTGGTGCTTCCTGTTCTATACTTGATGTTGAGGTGGAATTGCTGCAAGTATGTGGACCACTTTTGATGGCGATCATTTTGCAATTTTCCCTATGTCTGCATGAACTGCAGTGGCTTATGATCAGTGTGGATGATTGTCTCTTTCCCAAGAATTTGATGTTTCCACTGGTGGCATGCTTGCACAATGGAGTACATTTCTTTTTCATAAGTATGGTACTTACAGACAATATTTGACAGTGCCTGACTATGATAGGCCACGGGGTGGCCGTGCTGAGTGAGAACGATGCCCACAGCATAGTCTGAAGCATCTATCTTGATCTCAAAGGGATGTTGTAGGTATGGTAGTGAATGTACTGGGGCTGAGCACAAGCACTGCTTCAAATCATCGAATGCTTGTCATTGGGACTGGCCCCATGAAAATTTCGCCTTACCACCACCACCGTTTATTTAGTTGAGGGCCCATGCAATATGGGAGAAACCCAACACAAACCTGTGGTAGAAATTAGCAAGTCCCAAGAAGCTTCAAAGCTTAGCGAGTGTTGTTGGGGCTAGCCAGTCACGGATGACTTGGATCTTGTCTGGATCCACATGTACGCCATGATGATCAATGATGTAGCCCAGTTAATGGACTTTGCCCATGTTGAAGGAGCATTTTTCTAGGTTGGAATATAGCTTGTGCTGCCATAGGTTGTGCAGAACTTGCTGAATATGCTGCAAGTGTTCGGCCCAAGTCTGGCTGTAAATTATAATGTCATCTAGATATACCACTACAAAAGTATTGGTGAATGGTCACAGGATATCATCCATCATCCTCATGAAAGTGGTTGGATCATTTGTGAAACCAAAGGGCATGACCAACCATTCAAAAAGTGTTTCCTTTGACTTGAAGGCAGTCTTCCATACATCTGTCTATTCTATTGGGACCTGGTGGTAGCCAGACTTCAGATCAATCTTACTGAAGTATTTGGTCCCTGTGAGTTGATCAAGGAGGTCATCGATTCGGGGAATCAGGTACCGGTTTCTGACAGTGATTTTATTCAGAGCCCGGTAACCAATACTAAGTTGCCAGGTTCCATATTTCTTCTGTACCAACACGATTGGGCTCCCGCAAGGTGATGAGCTAGGGCGAATGTGCCCCTTGTGGAGCAGTTCTTGGATCTGTCACTTGATATTCTCATTCTCTAAAAAAGAGAGACTATAGACTGGCCCATTGGTAAGTGGTGCTTCGGGGGTCAGATCGATGGGATGCTTGACCTGGTAGTGCAAAGGTACCTTTGTAGGTGAGGAGAAGATATCCGAGTATTCTTTCATGACCTTATCTACTTGCTTCTATTGTGTGGAGAGGTCGACCACAGAGACCCTAGATATGGTTGCAATATTTCACTTATTCTGAGAGTGAATCATGAAGAAGATAAACTTCCCCATCTGAGAGATGGCCTTCTTTCATTTCTTAGTAGAGATCAAGGAAATAGCACTAGGTGGGACTGCCTCAGGTATCCTATACAATTTCCTGTTCAAAGTAATAATAACACTACGAGCCCTAGACTCATATACAACATGACGTTTCCATAAATAAGGTTGGCCCAAAAGAACATAAAAAAATTCGAGAGGAGCAACATCACACAATACCTCGTCTTTGAAGGGCTTGATGTCATATGACAGTCGACACTGTTGGCTGACATGGAGATCGCTTCCTTGGTAGAGTGATCCAATGGTGTAGGGTTGTGGGTGCAATGTTGTTGGTAGGGCCAACTGCTTGACAACCTCTACTAAGATGACGTTCTTCTGGCTACTGCTATCAATGATGAAGTGCAACGAGATGCCTTTTACCCACATCTATGAATGGAAGAGGCACTCTCCTTCTTCTGGCTCATCTGGTTCACCAGGCTGGAGCTTGGTGGTAGCAATGGTGGCACTAGGTTCCACATCAATGATCCATATTCCCCTTTCTAGTTTTGTCTTCTAGTCAGAATCTGCATCTGATTAAGAGGCTTTCACTTCTACCACTAGTGACTGCTTTGAGTGGCAGTCAGCATTGTTATGCCAAGGGATCTTATAGAAGTCGCACCACTTCCCAGTATCTTTCTTTGTATTTTCAGTGTCCTTCTTTGCTTGCGTATTGTACTGGTTGTCCTGATACTATCCTTATTTTCTTTGTCCTTTGTTTGGTGGGTTGGGGCCACCCTTTCCTGGATTTTTTTGTGAGCGGTTCCCATGCCCAAATTGTCGCGTATTTTGTTTGAGTTTCTACTCGATTTTGATGGCATATCGGTAGGCCGCACCCAAGGATGAGATGTCCAAAAATTCCATTTCGGTCTGGATGTATCTATGCAAAGAACCATGATACTTGAGCACCAGATGTCACTCTGAATCTTTGATACCCAACTTGGTGGGCAAGGTATGGAAGATATTTGTGAAATCTAGAACTGCTTGGTCTCTTTCTTGTCGTAGTATGGTCCATTTGGTATACAAGTTGTCATAAATTCCGAAAGGGTAGTATTGTTATTTAATAGCATCCCTGAAGGATTACGAGGTGGCCATGAATGAAAATAATGAGGTTTCCTCTATTTCATTTTTCTCACAGAAAGTTTCCCACCAATCTTTGACATGGAGAACGACTTTGAGGAGCGCAAAAGTAATCTTTTCTCTATTTGAAAATTTATGAACAGAAAAATACCCTTCTATTAGATTTAACCACTTGTCTATAGAATTTTCATATATATACCCTTCAAATATAGGAATATCAAAGTTTATTTGTACCTTTAAGGGGGCGGCGCCTCCGTTCGAAGAAGATGTGTCGCCTGTTGGTAGTCGCCGAAGGATTTGCGCGAAACTATCCATCATCTTGTTCCTCTGTTGCATGAGAGATTCCTCAATCAATAGTTTGAAAGGATCTCCTGTCCCATCCTCTTTATTTTATCCTACCATGGGAGGTTGCTTGGGCATGTGAGAGCTTCTGTCCTCAAAAGAAACAAGCTCGAGACCCAACTCTTTGTACTCTGACCTCATTGGGGACATGCATTAAGATGACAAGGAGAAGACTGCTCTGATACCACTGATCCAAATTTTATGAGAAGAATGAAATGAATACAGATTATTAACAGGTGCTTAACACAAAATAACAAAGATATAGTAAAAATGGTTTTCTCTTCAATAATGAAATAAGTTGAAACTGTAAAATGCAGTACAAACAAGATTTCTGGAATGGTGGCGGCTTATATTTGAGAAGAGATGTGACGGCAGGGCACATTTGAAAGAAGAAAGTTACAATGAGACTCTGAATTACTTTTTACAATAAGAAAGAATTCCAAAAACCCTAGACATCCAGAAACCTAACCCTAGGAGATGAAGTGCCAAAAGTCATGTGGGCCCTGTTTGAGTAAGTTAGTACATCAACTTCCCGGGGTCGTAACTTTTGCATACGATCTCCGTTTTAGGCGTGTGATAGCCTGTTGGAAAGGTATCGTCGAAGATATTCATTTTTGGGGATCAATAATGCCTTCATTTATCATTAAGGATCTCGATACCAAAAAACCTTCATTTAGGCCCTCAAAATGGCCCCGAAAGTTAAAACTGCTAAAAATAGTAAATTGCCAAAATTGTCAGAAAACTATTTTGAGCCAGTTGGAAAAGGTGGGTTGCCACCGATATCCATTTGGATCATGAAATTAGTTGATAGTTGGCCATGCATACTACCAGGTTTTTCTTTTGCGCGGTGTTATATTCTTGTGATGTGGTACCTGTACTCAAGTACTGAATGATATCTGTGAATTATTCATCAATAATCTATATTGAGAATAACTGTGCATATGGAAAGTTGTCTTCTAAATTCGTAGGCTCTTCTCTATTTGTGACTCTTGATAGGTGGTTAGGTCCTGCATTCAATTTTCCTGGTTTGAGTATTACTTCAAAGTCAAATTCTTGAAATAGTAGTAACCATAGACAAATTCTCTCCTCCAACATTGGCTTGTTGACTAGATATTTCAGGGCTGAGTGATCTATGAACATCTTAAAGTATTTCCCCAATAACTAATGTCAGAAATTTTGAAGTGCATAGACCATATCTAGGCCTTCTTTTTCGGTCGTGTTATAGTTATGTTCTAAGTCTGATAATTTTTTGCTCGTGAATGCTATTGGGTGATCCAATTCTCTCGCTCCTGGCTACACCAAGATAGCTCCAAGTGCTATAGCGGATGCATCTACATGCACATGGAATGTCTTCTCCCAGTCTGGAAATACTAATATCGACACGATGACCATCTTTTCCTTCAAGGTATCTTGTTAAGGTCCTAACTTGCACATAGGTAGATCAATGTATTCAGATGTAATAAAGGTCAATATTAATAAGGCCTTTCAATAAAATAGAATAAGGCGGATGTAAGAAGACCTAATAGAATCTTATGCTTCTAGAAGGATCTTCCTCTAGATGCTTCTCTTAATAGACATATTTAGTATAAATAAGGGTCGAGGGTATGAAAACCCTAGCTTGGATATTATTGTAACAGAGCACTGCTCGATTGGAGGTTGCCCCCTCGAAGAGGCCTATGAACATTGCTTTCCGAATCAAAGTGATATTTCTATTGTTGTTCTTATATCATTTATGTGTTATTGTAGAGATTATGATGGATATTTTACTGTTATTCTTCCATTTCTAGCATTTTATTTATGTTCTGCATATTTTATATATCTGGTATCTTGCAAGTGGTATCAGAGCACTTTCCTTGGCAGAAATTGTGGG
>JZKD02S1857110.1:0-14614 GCA_000966675.3 Picea glauca | reverse complement strand
GTATTGTGGTGTATTGGTGTAACTCTTATACTATTGTTCATTTCTCATTGGATATAATTGAATGGTTTAAGTATAAGTTGAAAAAGGTTTTTAAATTATACTTGATACTGATTCAGCCCCCTCTCAGTATCAACAAGGTTGTGTAAGTCCTTGAACCAATTTCATGTACCATCTCAGTGCGCGATCCCTTAGGGTAGTGCTAAACTTGGTCCTTTTGACAACTTCATTGGTGAAATTTTTAATATTCCATACGGCTTCGTACATAAACCAATTATGATTAGGATCTTCATATCCATCTCCCCTAAAGATAGGAAGTCTCATCTCATCTGCCATAGATCTTCCTAGGGTTCCTGACTGAATATGTGGTGGGCTACTATGGATAGTGCTCTGGACGCTCTGGTGTCTGGGATTACTCTAGTTACTTAATAATGAATCAACAAGAAGGATAATAGTACTCAATTCAATGGTCTATGTGGTCTCTGAGCCTTCAGGTCCTCCTCGGCGAAGCTCTTCATCTTGTCCTTCCTCTATCCTAGTGGGTTTTGAATGTTCTTCATCTGTGAGATCTACTTCTTCTCCACTGTAGAGACCCTCTTCCCCATAGTTCTTCTTAAACAAGTTCGCAAGATGGACTTCTCTGAACACTTTCCCACTGCGTGTATGTCTAGCTTCTGTGTCATTGTCACTGTCTGAGTTCTTGAACATTAGCCTCTTCATATCTAACCAATCTATTGTATCTTCAAGACGTTCTTTTCATGCAACAACATCTTGATTCTTAGCTTCAGAAAGTGAAAAAAATTTCCTCTGGGTCCTTTGAAAAAGTATCTCTCATCTTGGATATATGATTATATTCTATCAACAACAAACTCTATGATGTACCCTCCAATGGTACTATCGAACCAGTGATCTACTACTCGTGATACGGTGTTATCATCTTCCTTGATCTTCTTGATCAACTCCAATGTCCAAATCACAAGAAGTCTAGATCGGATCTTGAACTAGGTATTGACTAATATAGCTAGCCACTCATACAGCTCCTGATGGATTCCTCCAAATAATATCTCATGTATATCCATAAAAATGTACTTCTCCAACCAGTCCTTTGAACTAAGATTAGGGTTCTTGTTCTGGGCTTCATCGGAGTCCTTTTCTTGATCTTCTATTCGCTTTCGAGTTTCTTTATTCGATGGAAACCACCTTGACATTCCCTCAAGAATATTCTTGTCCCAACAACAGAACCATTTTTTGGCTCAGGGGCAGACCCAAGGTTCACTCCAAGAGTTCACCAACAAGCCCTAGCTACTGGCCCTTTCAAAAACACCTATGAAGTAGATGCAGTCTCACCCGAAGAAACTATGAGGGGGTTGCAGGATAGAGGTGTTTGCAACCAAGGGGAATATCAAGTGGATCAAATCATAGGAACAACACATCATTCATACATCACTTATCAGCTTGATCTACTCCATGCATCTATCAAATCTACCTTAGCAATGCAATAATAGTATATGAAGACAAATACAAATTACCAATCGCACAAAACACAAAATATACGTGGTTCAGTCTCTCTCTAGGGCTACGTCCACAAAAATATGCTATATTATATTGGTGTAAAGAATATAGTTCTTGTTTGCACACTTAGCTAGAAGATCTCCTCTCTTCTCCTCTCTTTCTCTCACCCCCCTGCGCACCCAGCTGTAGGGTTTATCTTCGCACCCAGTTGAATATCTTACAATCTCGGAGGCTCTTTTACTCAACACCTCTCTCTTTCTCACAATACTCTTCTTTCGACCAACTCAATATCAACAATAACAATAAAAACACATCAACCGAAAAGTACCAACAAAACCTAGGCCCTTTAGACCTCTATTTATACATTACAATCTTTCACCGACAACCTTAGGCTGAAACCTAGGTGCCAAAACCTTAGGTGTCTAAAACCCTAGGTCAACTTGACCCTCTTTTCTCAAGCTTCGCCAGCCTGTCTTTCCTTTCTTCCTGTGCAGTGCTAACGGTGGATTTATTTTCTTGTTGAGTTGTTATTGATCCATATTCCTTGCTGATCTGTCAGCCTCGATATTCTCGTCCAACGACTTCATTTTCTGTACTTCGCTCCATCTTTTCTGCTATTTTGCTCACTTCACCCCAGTAACAGTTACCGTGTCTTCCGCGAAGTTCACTTTTCACCTTTTCTTCCTTGTTCTTCGCTTCCTTCCATAAACAAGGGCCAACACCTTTGATTGTACTTACTTGTCCCATGGGTTGCATCCCATTGGTATGATCCAATGATGGAGGCATCTTGTATTCTGGTGCTTCCTTGTTATGCTACACATTTGAAGTCGACACTATGTCCTCCTTAAAAAATTCTTGTTTGGCTTCTTTAAAGATATACTTTTCCTTCTATGCGTCGAACTTCTTCCTTGGTTCAGTGTTCTTATTTACCCATTGATTCTATGTTGGTTCTAGTCGAACTTCGTCAGTGATTGTTTTAGCTCCTCCACAGGTAAATATGTTGATGTTCTGTCCTTCATCCCTTACTTCAACCGAAATCCACTAAACATTCTGGTTGTTCTGGTTCCTCTTTTCCTAAATATTTACTAGTAGTGTCAGACATTCCTTTGTATCATGGTTTGATGTGCGACAATACATATAGGTTGTTGGTGGAAGTGGACATTCCCTTGCATAATGTCCTGGTTGTTGACAATTGTGACATGTGACTGGTCCTCTACCTCATCGGAAACCTCCTATGGTCGTCTTCCTCCTCTGTAGCCTACTCAATATCCTCACGACACGTTATACTGAGGTGCCTGATTATACTGTGCGGTATTGTACTGAGATTGTGCTGGGTTGTACTATGGTTGCACGTTATTGTATGGTTGTTGCACAATATTATACTACTGCTATGCAATGCTGTATAGAGCTGGAACTTGATTGAACTATGGCGCTGCTTGCCCAGTCATCATTTCGTCTTGTACCCTATATGAATCTGATGTCCTTTCTCGCATAAGCTCCATAGTTCTACAATCTTTATTTTCATGGCCCATTGACTTACAAAAGGTGAAATATTGACTCTTTGGGACTGTCTAGTATTTCTGCATTATCGTGCAGTGATAAGGGTCGTGACCTGGTTTTTTGCAAATTTCGCACCATAGTCCTTCTGCTGGTAATAGGTTTGGCATTCCTTCTGCCATATACTACGTGAATGTTGGACATTTATTCTTGTGGTGGCCTTCCCTCCTGCACATGGTACACCAAATTAATTCTCATTTGTCCTTGTTCTTATTCTGGTTCAGCTAAAATGTGAGATTATTCAAATCCTCCTTCAGTTCTTCGATAGTTGGGTCTATCTGTTGGTATTGGTTTTCTTCCAATTCCAAGGCTACCTACAGAGCCTCTACCTGCATCTAAAATTTTGGTTGTCGTAAAGGGTATTTTAAGTGTGTGAGTAGTGAGTTGACAAACATGTGCTGATGCTGCATATCAGTCATGAGATATTTTAATTTTCCCTTTAGTCGCTTGAATCTCTGATCAATCTCCCATACAGACTCTCCTGGTTTTTGTCTTATTTCGATCATCTCATTCATGTACTGATCCTTTGAGCTCGGCTTTTGGAACTCATTTATCAATAACTTCTTAATGTCGTCCAATGTCCTTGTCGTCCCAGGGGCACTGTTTGTGTCTAGACTCATGTACCAGTCTAGTGCACGGTATCTTAGTGTAATAGCTAGCTGCGAAAGTTTAGTATCTTCATTCATAATCTGGTTTTCTTCCTAGATATTTGCTCAAATGAGCAAATGCTTCTCAGGGTCTTTTGGTGCTTCTCCCTGAAATTCTGGTAACCTAATGGTGGGATTGTTCCCTGCCATTCTGAATGCTAAACTACTACCTCTACTCGGTGTAGATACCTAACTAATGCTACCTAAATTGTCTCCTCCAGTTGTTGTTCCTTGTGTAGATGTACTTCCTTCTGTCTGACTGCTTTTGAACTTCGGTTGTCTAAACAATGGTATTCTCTTTGGTGTATTAGTTGCACATGGTTTTATGGGTTCCACACTAACATTAATATGGATAGGATGGTTTCCTTCTCCTCCTGCTCTTGGACCTCTTGTCTTCCTCTCATATGTTTCGTGCAGGATTTTGTTAATCTTCTCCACAGCCCGAAGATCCTCTAACTCTTCCTCGTCACTCACCAAGCCTTCCCTCATGGCTACAACCCTCTTCTTGGTATTCACCTTGTATTGATAGGGTATTCCGCTATGTGTCTTTCCCGTTGATGCCAATATCCATTTGATCTAGTCATCATCCATCATGATCAGGTCCAAGGGTTCCTCCTCCTTATTTCCTTTATTCTTACCACCTTCCATTCCTCCTTTCTCTATCAATTCTTCCCCCCTTCCCCAATGCATGCAAGGAAGCTTATCTATCTAATTCCATTGTCATTACACCTTTTCTATATAGAAGTATCTTAATAGAAGTATACAGTGATCGAATGTACCTTCCTCAAGGTCCGCGTAGAAATTATTTCTCTGTTGCACTGTATGACTTTGCTGTGTCAACTGCAAACTCCGTTATGAAGCTTGTTATAATACTGTCAAGACAAAAGTCTACTGCATGGGTGAATTTGTTGTTCACCTGCTGTAACTGCTCAATCTGTACTAAGGTCCAATCTAACTATCGAATCTGGTTCTTTGCGTGTTTATCCTTCAACCTTAGTATCCACTCCTGTAGTAGATGCGAAAAATCATAGAAAAAGACTTCATGCAAATCAGTAAACATGTATTTCTCAATATATTTGCAAGGTTTTATTCTAGGGTTTCTATTGTCTTTCTGTGAAAACTCTAGCACTTTTTTTATCAACCAAATTTTGATCTCTTCTTTTGTGGGATTCCACGGTCTCAACATTCCCGTCTAATGGCTCATTGGTCTCTTCCCTAACCCTTTCTTAATCTGCCTTCGACAGATTCTCGACTTATCTCCTCTACTCAATCCTCTCCTGTTCCTACCTACGGAAACATAACCATTTGTTGGTTAACTCTTCTTCTATATTGTATGAGTTATTGACCCAACGTTCATGTATTTTGGGTTTCCAACAAAGCCTCTAAAACTATCGTCCCTCCTGGTAAACTAGAAGGAAATACAACACACAGAATGCACTGCACAGTCTCACCCAAGATGGGTGGCTGCAAGACTCAGGTGTTTACAGCATAGGATTGAGTATGATATATGCGAACTTGACCATTGAACCATTATTATAACTGGTAATTGCAACATACTATTATTCACAACCATGTAGTAACTTCAACAACTTATTCCCTTAATAGGGAAATCATATTTCGTAGGTAATGTAATAACTTATTCATTCATTAAGCACAACAAATAACTACTGAAAAGAAGATAAAGATATGCATGCATTCATCACATTACATAGATATTACCATTGTTCACCCCCTCCTAGGCTACGTCTATAAAGATTTGGCTCTTGGCTCTTTTATTATGATAGTTCTACATCTACAACGTCGTGCACTTACAACTCTCCTATGATGGATAAGATCTATATGAGGCAAACTAGATCGCACCAAGCTCCTCAACCTGCGATCTAATATTGAATATCTCCCTTCTCTCGTCTCCTCTAGCTCAACGACTTCAAAAATATCTCATACAACAAAATATTATCTATCGCATCTGACCATGCACAAAAACCCAAGTACTAACTTAATAAGAACAAATACAAAATCTGGGAACCCTCTATAATACCTCAGTATCGGTATTTATACATATTTTTCTCTTAAGCCATTACAATACATTACCAAAACCCTAACCCTACCTTTGTTAGGTCTTCCTCTCGTGTGCGCATGATGTTCCTTCTTCCAGTTGTCGCTTTCCTTGTGCATTCTTTCTTGCATGCACGTGTGTTGTGTTTCCTTCCAGTTGTTGCTTCACTCTCCGCATGCTTTCTTTCCCCACGATCATCCTTCTTTCCACTTCGTCCTACTTCCAACACTCATATCAACATATGGTCATGAGTATATTTTATTCAACTCAATTCTCACACAATTTACCTTGTTTTTCCGCAATCATATTTTTTCTTCCTCACTTCTTCTACTTCCACACTACTTCCATTTCACCATTCCCTTGGAATAATCTCTCTATTTTTCCTCCTTCTTATCATTCCAACTCAAAATTATGTCTTCCATCAAATCATGGTTTCTCCAAAAAGAGAAATGCAACTCGCTTCCATCTTAGTACCAAAAAATGTAGTTTAACCTTCCTTTCCAACTACCACACCCTTTACTGAGAAGACTAATGAATTATTTTACATCAAAAAATATTACCAAGAAATATTTCAACTCATCAGCAAGAGATAATATCATATTTCTCTTTTGTAGTTGTTTACATGTTTGGAGTATTCCTCTACGTCTTTGACATTGGACCTTCAATGTCACTGTCACATCATTGTCTTAGATTCACCTGTGATTTGTTAGAGTAGCTAATCCAAACAAAACCACTACATTCATATTGAGTTAACTACACTCAATTTAAATTCTACTAATTCCAAAAAAAATTATGAGTTCCACCATTAACTCATTCTTATTGGAGTTTCCAAACAGACAATTGTAATATTAGTCACATATAACAATGCATCACACATTGAGTGGAATAGGATCAACATGTTTCTCTTTACAAACTCCAAATAAATTCAAGGAACATATTTAATTTAACCTTGGTCAAATATTTCTCACCATTACCCTTATGGATCCTCTACATATAAATCTTTTTTTCTAAATCCCCATGGAGAAAAGATGTTTTTACATCTAACTATTGAAGATACAAATCTTCTATTGCCACAAGACTTAAAATAGTCCTAATTGAAGTCATCTTAACAATAGGAGAAAATATTTCATCAAAATCTATACCTTTCTTTTGTGCAAACCCCTTTACAACAAGTATAGCCTTGTACAACGTTTTCCATCTATCTTCTTCCTTAAACTTGTAATTCCATTTATTTTGTAATGCTCTTTTTCCTACATACAACTGAAACAAGTCCAAATTCTGGTTATTTACCAAGGAATCCATTTCCTCTTTCATTCCTTGCTCCCACTTATTTTTGGTGCCTACCTGCATTGTCTCTTCATAAAATTTTGGTTCACCAGAATCAGTCAACAATAAATAATACAATGAAGAAGAGTATCATTCAAGGGGTCGACTTAACCTGATATATCTTCTAACAACACTCGGAAGAGTTTGAGGTACCCGATGCTCCTGTTGTTGTACATTGTGATTTTCTGGTACCTTTGGAATTTTTTTTTCATTGATCTCATCAAGCACTTTGTATTTTGGTCTTTATTTTTCTTGTATATTTCCCTGCAACTGATATTTGTACATTAATTTATCATTAAATATGACATATATACTCCTAATGATTTTGTGATTTTCATAATCCCATAAGCAATAACCAAAATCATTAACACCGTATCCAATAAATGTACACTTCTTGGATTTTTCCTCAAGATTTTTTCTATTTTCTTTATCAATATGGACACATGTTTCACAACCGAAAGTATTCAAAAAAGAATAGTTTACCTTTTTACCTTTCCATGCCTCCTCTGGAATTCCACCATCCAAAGAGCTTGAAGGTCCTCTTTTTATTATGTAAACAAAAGTATCTACAACATATGCCCAGAACTATAAGGGAAAACCAACATGCAATCTCATACTCCTTGCACGCTCCATGATTGTCCTGTTCATCCTTCCTGACACACCATTTTCTTGTGGTGTTCCTAGAACTGTCTTCTCTCTACGAATCCCATGGTATGAACAATAATCATCAAAATCCATTTTTCAATATTCACCTCCATTGTCTAATCTAAGACACTTCAACCTTTTTCTTGTCTCATTCTCAACCAAAGCTTTCCATTTCTTAAAAGTATCAAAAACATCAGATTTTTTTCGAATGCAATAAACCCAAGTTTTTCTAGTTGAACCATCAATAAAAGTAACATAATAACGAGAGCCACCAAGAGATGATACCTGAGTTGGTCCCCATACATATTTATGCACAATATCTAACCTTTCACTCTTATTTTCTTTTCTGACTCTAAGAAATCTGACTCTCTTCTGTTTTACATAAATACAATGCTCACAAAAATCCAAATCAATTTGTGTAAGATATGGAAACAAATTTATTTTGTGAAGTATCTGCATCCCCTTCTATGCAGGATCAGATCACTGCCGACACAGTCAACCAAGTTTTGCATAAGGAAATAGAGGTCAAGGAAAATGTGGTGACAATGAAGGATACCTTTGAGAAATTCATGGCACACTGGAAGAAGGCCTGAAGTGGCTCGGGACAAGTCACAAGTGAGTGTTGGGGGCCTCTTGGATAGGAATTTTAGATCTGAGCTAGAGTGAGTCAAAGAACAAAAGGAAAATAGAATATGGACCGGACTGTGCGATGGGAGCATACTTTAAGGAGTCAAAGTGTATGATAGGAGGAAGTGCGACAGAGCGGCACACAAAAGGAGTAAAACAGTTATAGATCATTGGGTTTTTGGGGACATTGTATCCACTTTGTAATGGGATTAGCCCTATTTTGATGTATAAATATGTAATAGGTTCTGGGTAGAGAGGTTATGAGGTTCAAAACATTAGTGAGTTCCGAGGTTTCGATGGTTCGACATATGAGAATTTGTTAACGCTTTTTGGGTAAGTTGAGTCAAGCAATGGAAGAAGTTTTGAGGTATGACAAAGAAATGAATCTCACACTCTAGAAGAATGGATAGTCTAGTTTGGATAATGGTACTATTGTACATTTTGTAGCGCAATGAACAAATATAAGAAGATTATCAATTACTAATAAAAGAAGTCATTCGTTGTGGATGTAGCCAAAGTTGGGTGAACCACATTAAACCTGTTTGTTGTGATGTGATGTGTTTGCATGTTATGATGTTTATTGTTATGGTGCAATGATGATAAATGATTAATTATGATGAATGTATTAGTTATACATGATTTTATAATGTCACGCATTGAAGTAACTGGTAAATGAATGAATGTTAAGTGGGAGAATGTCATGCATATAATATATTGAGTGTTAAGTAATTGTTAACGAATGGAAATTGTGCGCATGAGTAGAAAGTTAGTAAGAACATGTTGAATTCCTCACATCGCCTCATTATTGTAGAACCTTGGTTCTTGAATCCCCTCTAGATACCTCAGGTGAGACTTCACTTGTTCTACAGGTGATGCCAAAAGGGTTGGTGTCTAAGGGTTTTTTTGGTATTTTGATGATTAACCACGGGTTTGCCCACTGCACGTCAACAAAAACATTCAGATGAAATGCTTATGAAATGTGTTGAAGAGATCAAATTTCTAGAAGAATTGATGAGGAAACCTGATTCATAATACGACAGAGAAAATAAATGTTCACAAGTTCTTAGAAAGGAATAAGTGTCTACAGCCTCCAAGGAAACTGAAGAATTTTTTTATTCTCAAATTGATTTTGAGGTTGTAGGTATAGAAAGTGATAATGAACATGAAATTATAATCAAGGGAATAGAATATAAGTTATGTATTAGGGATGCAATTAAACCTCAAGGACAACATTAAGAATTGATGATGACAAATTTTGAAGAAGAAATGAGGTTCTTAGAAGAATGGTTGATAAAGAACATAAGTGAGGACGACTATATAGAGTTTGCAGATTCATTTCAAATTGATTCTAAGGAGAAGATCATGATACCATACAACAATGGAATAAATGAATAAAATATGCAGCAACCAGTAAATAACAACAACAACCAATTTCAACAAGGGAGCAAAAACATTTACTAGCAAGGAGATAGATTGGAGATGGAGATTGATGAGATGACAATGTCGAGGATGGAAGTGTGATCCGGATTGTGTTGAGAACAATATGAAGGTAGAAATATAACGGAGATACAACAAACAAATACATATAGATATGGCACAAAAAAATGTATTACATTGAAAGTTAGATTCTATTAATGATTGTTTGAAAATACAAAAGATTGTAAACTACAAAAGCACACAAGATAGCTAGAATGGTGGTAGCTTATCTTTGAGAAGAGATGTGTCAACTATTCTCATTTGCAAGAATATGATTAGAATGAGGCTCCAAAGGCATTTTTAACATAAAGCATAATTTAGAAAACCCTAAACATCCAAAACCTTTACCACGAGAGATGAAACATCAAAAGGTTTGTGGGCCCCAATGGGGGTAGTTGATACGTCAACTTTTTGATCAGGGTGTAACTTTTGCATATGATATTCATTTGGGGAACTCAATACCTTGTCGAAACATTCTAGCTGAGGAGTACACATTTAGTTCGTCCAAGGCCATGCCTATGGCTATCGTATGGGTGCTTTCGTGCCCAAAAAACGTTTTTTAAGGCCTCAAAATGGCCTTGAAAGTTCACGACACGAAAAAATGTAGAAAAACTACAAAAATGGAAAATTATGCTTTGAGCCAGTGGAATAGGTGGGTGGCCACCAATGTCCACCTAAATAATTTATCCCCCATTAGGATTCAATAGCATCCATTGCGTTAGGTTCCTCCATCAAATGGGGACACTTCTATTGAAACTGACTCCTGGTGAGCCACTTTCCCTGATGAAGAAACTGCCATGCTTTGATGACTCGATAAAGTTGGATGGTTTGTTGCCAGGTGTCCTTTTTCTTGGTGTCCATGATATGATAAAATGTCACATGTTCGATGCATTCATGATTGATTTATGTAGGGGACAACTACTCAGTTGCATCTGAAGTGTCCAGGAGAGGTGGAAAATATGGTCAAAGCAGTTTCACATTAAATACCGGGTGCAAGCCAAGGAAAGAAGGAATACTTAATTCAAAATAATTCTCACCCACCACCTTGGTGATGGTGTAAGGACTGTATTTGAGTGGGCGTAGCTTCCAATGGGGCCTTGTCAAGTTCTCTTTCTGCAAGTGAAACCACCTCTTATCTCCCACCGAAAACTTGTGTGGTACTCGATGTTGATCGTGGCAATGCTTGTACTTGGAATTGGATTTATGAAAAATATCATGACCTTGTTGTTGGATGGTTTATATGCACTCAAAAAATTTTTCTACCTGAACATCCTCAATCTGATCATGGGAGGAATCTTCCTATGCAGCTGCAATGGGCATAGCTACATCAATGGGGGGAAATGGTTGGAACCTCAAGCACACCTGAAAAAGGTTGTGGCCAATAGAGTTATGGAGGGATCTATTGTTGCTATATTGAACATAAGAAAGGATTTCATCCCATGTGTGTGGATGTTTCAAATTGTACATCCTCATGTTGACTACCTATGTTTTCCCATCAGTCTGTGGGTGGAAGGCAGTCGACTTGGTTAGCTTTGTGTCCATCATCGACCATAGACTGGACCAAACATTTCTCATGAACCTACTGTCTCGATCAGAGATAATAGTGCGTGGAATCTCAAAATGATCCCAAACATGTGTAAAGAAGGGCTTGACGGTGGCCTCGGCTATTATTCTCTTCTTGTAGGGTGTCAAAACTATTAATTAAGGTTGGTTGTCATTGATGTCAACCCTTGAAGAAATCCCTGTAGCACAAATGTTTGGGTAATGGACCCAATATTTTTTGATGTAAATATGACTCATTATTGTTTTTTCATAAGTTTTATCCATAAATTTGGTCATTGTGATGATGTCATGATGATATCATGATG
The DNA here is from genome assembly GCA_000966675.3 of Picea glauca. Taxonomy (NCBI): domain Eukaryota; kingdom Viridiplantae; phylum Streptophyta; class Pinopsida; order Pinales; family Pinaceae; genus Picea; species Picea glauca. The sequence continues at coordinate 2,903 of JZKD02S1857110.1, read as the reverse complement.
ATGGAAAATCAAACTCATTGTCAAGAACACTTTCCTGAGAAAAGTTACAGTTGTCTTCTTCCAGAATTCACACTCTGAAACATGTTCGCAGGCTGCTTATATGTTCACCTGCGGGAATCCAAGTTTCTCGCAGTCTGCTTTAGCTTGGGGTGTGAACTTCTCGCACTGTACTCATGGTTAGGGTGCGAACATTGTTTTACAAAGGAAAAAGATAAAGATCTCGAACCTTCTAGAAGGGAATTTTCTAGAAGGGGTGAGTTGGATTTCGAGTGGTTACTCAAGTACTGTCATTCCAGATATCTTGGGATCATTCCCTATCCAAGTAACTAATCTACCTCTTCCTATATATTGAGGGGATTGCTCATGGAAAGGGTTAATAGAAGTTCAGTTAGCAGCAAGTTAGCAAGAGATTGATTAGAGAATTGGTGCAAGACTGTATGGAGGATTGATGCTACAGCAGCAAGAGACAATAGAAAGATCATCACATGTGGTAGACTTTCTTCATACATGAGCAAGTGTGTGTGTCAGAGCCAGAAGCCGTCGAAAGGAGACCTTTGACATCAAGGATCAGGTTGTAAGTTTCACTTTCTATTGAAATAATACAACAATATGTCCCTTTCGCATAAAGATGATGTCATTTTATTACATAATTCCTTGATCATATGTATAGACTAGTCGTTGAATATCTTAACTTGTCTTTACTTCGATTGGTTCGTTTTGTTCTGATCTGGACGAGACGAGAGCATTGAAGCAAATCTTGGAACAACAGAGACATAAGGAAAGCGATTACAAGGTATTTCCATAACCCTTATCTCTTAGTTCATTCAATAGGCTAGATCTAGGGAAAGTGTAGTATTCTGTTCTGTTTTGTTCTAGATACCAGGTGGATCTAGGGAGGTCGGTTAGTGTCCGCACCTACGGACTTATTCTATAACAAAATTGGCGACTCCACTGGGGATCTATCCCTTTTTGTCTTTTTGGTTTTTGAACTTTCTATGGCCATTTGCTCTGTTTGCATTTTTCTCTTGATTTATTAGTCTCCGAGTCCTCAGGATACCCTGAGAGACCTTCTGGGTCTATAAGCCAATTTGATTTTTGCTTGATTTTTCAATTTTTTCACTAGTTTCAGGGATTCTCGCACTGTGTCCATTAGCAGCCTGCGAGAACCTTGACTTTTCGCACCTTGCATATACATTTCAGTGCGGATAGTTCGCATGCTACATCAAAGTGGCCTACGAGAACTTTAATTTCTCGCACTGTGTTCCACACTAGCCTGCGAACATTTTTTGAAAATTTTTTGATTTCAAGTTTTGATCCTGTCAATAACTCATATATGTTGTTTTGGACCTCTTTGGATTATTACATCAGTGACTTACCTATCTCTTTCTATAATTGGCTTGCTGGAACTAATCTAGTTTTTATAGGTTTTTCTTGCCTTTGAAACTTGACTTTCATTTCTTAGCTTTTGTTGGCTTAGTCATTCTCTCTATCTTATAGAGTTGAGGGTATCTGACTGGCTGAGAACCAGGGATTGGTTGAAAGTTGAGTGTTTTGGTGTTTCTCTTGTACTTGTTGGTTCGAAAGGACAAAATTTTTTCATTTACAATGAGAAGCTCCTTGGTTTGCTTTTGTTTTTGGTTTCATTGAAAGTTTTGGATTTTGGGTTATTTTGTTTGAGTTGTTATTATTTGGTTTTCTTTTCTCATCATTCAGAGTTCTTCTTGGAAAGTAAATTGCATATTTTATTTCAAGTTTTGTTTTTTCTTTTGTGAGAACATTGAAAATCAAAGTTTTAAGAGTGTTGGAGTTTTAAAAAAAAGACATATTGAAATTGTTCATTGACACATGATTGTTTGCATTAACATCTGAAAGGAATTGAGCATTATATTTGCATTGTAGTATTGAGTTTAATTCGGAAATTGTTCTCTCTCTCCCATAACTAGGATTCATCGAATGAAACGAATTCTATTTCATCATATCCTTGCATTATTTGGGTCAGAGTCATACATCACGAGTTTCATTTCCATTGCCTTTGAGTAAACAACAGCCTGTAAAAAACATTGCGTAAATTAAAATTGATCTAGTAACTCTTTTCTAGGGCTCTTTTACACCAACATTTAGTTGGGCTAGTGCTTTGGAGTAGGAAGAGAGACACACTCTCCAAAAGTTCAAAACACACAATAGAATCTTGAGATAGGGAGTGTAAAATTCCATTGTCCACATATTGTCCTGGGAAGCCCTTCTAACACAAGGGTCAAGCATTAGGTCGCATTGGTGTTGGCAGAGATACTAACTTTCTTTGTTGACATCAGTGTAGAGATTGCACGTATTATGGGGGTCACTCCGAGATATACCCACAATTATGAGTGGAAGCCTTTGAGTTGATTTCGGGCTAGATACCCTGCCTTTGCGTGTGGATCGGACTGACGACTGTTTCCCCAGGCAGTACTGTTGTCTGTGGTAACCTTAGTGGCTTATATCTCTAGGTTCTTACCCAAGGTGACTATGGAGGGGAAAGTCTCCGCGGTACCTGGAATCGACGTTGATCAAACTCACTCGGGCTCCTTGGACGGTATACCCACGATTATGTGTGGGAGCTTGCACTAGGGAGTAAGTCTGTCAAGCAAGTCGTCAATGTAACTTTTCCACCTTATCCCCACCCCTTCTCGTCTCGTTGTTGCGACGTTGGATTTCATCACCAACTAGTGGCTTCGGTATTAGAAGGTATTGTTTGCTTGGTGATTGCTTCTAGATTTCATTTACTAGGGTGTGCTGTTGATTTCTCGAAGTTGACCTTAGGATTTTCGTTGGGGAGTTGGACATTTTTTTACAATTTCTCCCCCGCGACGTTCACGTAGGATGCAAGGTTTGTCTCCGGAACATCCGGAAGCTTCACAACCTTT
>JZKD02S1857109.1:1403693-1418726 GCA_000966675.3 Picea glauca | reverse complement strand
AACTTAGCAATCGATTTGATGGATTCTTTGAGGTAACTTGTGTGTTTGTTTGAGTTTGTTGTAGTTTGTCTATGTTTTCATGGCTGACTAGTTTTTCTCATGTGCAAATGATTACCTTGAAGCTTCATTGATCATTGTTCAAGCATGTCTATCTTCTTTGTTAATTTTCTTTGTACTCCGTTATTCTCATATGAGTGAAGAAATCATCTTGAGTAGTTAGACTTTCACTTGGGGTCCAAACCTTCGCAAAGGTCTGAAAGCTCCAAGAGTCTGAGAAATATGTGGGGGTTTCATCAATAAATACTATATTCGGCTCTTAATATTGTCTCCAATTTATTTCTTGTTGTTCCACACATGCTTTTTAACAAATAGAAATAAAATCATTAAGTTGCTTTTCATTCAAATGTACATTGTTTTCTTTTATTCCATTTACATCTTTATTTTTATTTTTTTTAATTCTTTAACAAGAATATTTTAGTAACAAATAAATAAAGAATCATAATACTTAAAGATCCTTTTAAGTTATTGCATTGTTTTTTCCTTAATTTTTAAGTTTGCTTACTGTCTTTAATAACATTTGTATATGATTCATTTACTCATCTAACTTGTTAATATAACAACTAACTAAGTTTTGTTACTTCACTTTTAGTTTTTCTTTTGATTAGTTTTGTTAATTAATAACATTTTATTTTTCTTTTATTTTTTTATGCAACAAACTAACATCTGTTATCATTAACATTTCTTTAAACTTTGTAAATATTTCATTTTCTGATAATTCTTTTTTTTTTTAATCCAAAAAACAATAACCATTATAAAAGTTAAAAGATATAAAAATCATAAATAATAAAACCCATAAAAATTAAATATTGAAATTACAAAGCAAAGGAATTCATGCTTGGACTTTAGGTCATGGGAGACTTAGCCTACAGTCTAAAGTTATTTTTCTATCTCGGGGATCTAAACCCAAGGTGATAATCTCGCCTCTTCCCACCTAGCCCCATGGGAGGTCGAGTTGTTGGTTTCTGGAACTTCTTAGTTTCATCATCAACAGTGTGGAGATCTTGGTCATGGGAAAAGGTAGGAGATTGACTAATGGTGTAGCTAGAAGGATCTAAGTCGGAGGAGGATAAGATAGGTCTTGAGACGAAGGTGTCCCTTGTTGACTGGGTAAGCATTGGTGAGAGGAAGAATACCATCGTAGATGTGCTCAACAACGACGAGGGGTTGACATCCTTTAGCCAACGCATCGAGGATGGGAGAGGGAAACTTATCAACAAGAAGTGCATCAGCATAAGCGAGATGAACCTTGTTGATATGCAGTGTATTGCAATGAAAGGGAGGGATGTTGTTGATACACAATGCATCGGCGGGAGTGGAAGGAAGTCAGCCAGTGAAAGGAATGTGCGTAGCGTAGATAATCATGTGAATATCATCGATGTGTCAGCATTGATCATGCAAACTGTGTTGGTGATAAATATGTGTGTTATTGAGGTTTGGCAGAAGCGCATTGATATAGGTAGATATTGGTGGTCACCCACTTATTCCACTGTCTCAATTTTCATTTTGGTAGTTTTTTGGGGGTTTTTTGGGTCCTAAACTTTCAAGGTCATATTGAGGCCCTAAATAGAATTTTTTGGGTGTGGCACAGTCACACTGTAGGCTTTATCCAAAGTGTGAAAATAAATTGTGTATTCCTCATATAGTTCTTTCCAACGAGCTATCGTGCGCCTAAAACAAAGATTGTATGCAAAAGTTACAACCCCGAGAAATTGATGTACCAACTTACCCCGTCAGGGCCCACATGACTTTTGGTGCTTCATCTCCTAGGGTTAGGTTTTTGAATGTTTAAGGTTTTATCATTTATGTTTTATGTTAAAAAGGTCTTTGGAGCCTCATAGTAACCATGTTTTTTCGAATGAGCATATCCGTCACATCTCTTCTCAGAGATAAGTTGTCACCATTCCAACAAGTTTGTTTCAATCTGCATTTTTATAGTTTTAGCATATTCTCTTTATTAATAGAATTCAAGTTTTACTATATATCTATGTATTTCTTTGATATACATTTGTGTTCCATTTTGTTCCATTTATAAATCCAAATCATCGGTATCAGAGCGATTTTCTCTTTATTTATTTCTTTGTGCATGTCCCCAACGAGGTCAGCGTAAAAGTAGTTGGGACTCGAAGTGGTTGATCACTTGAAAGACCATCCATGTCGATCATGATGGCCTCCCATGGTGGAAGAAAAGAGATACGATGGAGTAATATATCCTTTTAAAATCTTGCTCGAGGAATACCTTGCATGACAAAGGAATGAGATGATGGATAACTTTGCACGAATCCTTCAATGACTACCAACAGGTGACACATATTCATCAAGTGTCCATGACACCCCGTTCAAGGTACAAGTCAATTTTGATATCCTATTATTTGAAGGCCAGATAGAAAGGACATTTTATGTGCTTCCTCATAGTTTACACAGTGAAGCAACATACCATCGGAAGATCTTCTAAACAAGAAGTCTCCTATAATGACATATCTAGCAGATTCGAGATGGAGCCTTCTTCTTTGATGAGTGTCTAAGTTATCTGGACATATTTTATTTTGAAAATAGTAAACCAAATTTTTATACCAAGGATGTTCAAACACAGGAAGGATTTGATTATCAATGTAGAATAGTGTTGATAGAGAACTATCATGTTCATCAATTTCTTAACTAGTTTCAGCATGTTGAGCTAAGTGAAGGGATAAGTCACATCCATTGATGGTGTTAGAAGTCATGATAGTTAAATCATGCTCCTTGATCTTGGAAAGACAATGTGCAATCTTCCCTGAAAGATAGGTCTATGAGAGCAAAAAATTGACAGTGGGTAAAGGGACTTTTACCAACGTATTCTTACCTATGATGAAGTGGAGAAATTTTTCAACAGCTTTAACAAGAGAGAAATCATGTTTTTCAATAAAAGAATATTTAAACTCATCATCAGAAAAGATTTAACTCATGTAAGCCATTGTTTTTATGTTACCTTGGTCACCACCTTGCATGAGGATAGCATAAATTGCTTCCTCTGTGGCATTAGTATATATCATAAATTCCTTCTCAAAATCTGGCTTCGCCAAAACCGGTGCGGAACTGATTACTTTCTTGATCCCTACAAAATAATTTCTGACATCATCTGTCCAAGAAAAGGAACGATTTTTATTAAGAATATTATGAATTGGTTTGACCATTATAGAAAAATCAGGAACAAACCTAAGGACAAAGTTAATAACCCCCATAAAATCTTGAACCTCCTTCTTGGAAGCGGGAGCAGGAAGATTTAGGATAGCAGTAATCCTTTCAAGATCAATGCTTATTCCTAAATCAGAGACAATGTGTCCAAGGATCTTACACTTGGTAATGTCGAAAATAGACTTAGAAGGATTTATAGAAATGCCAAATTTCCTGCATCGCATCAGAACTCTTTTAAGATGACCAAAATGATCTGATCGGTTTTTAGAGTACACAATTAAGTCATCAAGATAGATCTGAATAATCTTTCCGATTAGATCGTCAAAAGATATTTTCATAGCTCTTTGAAAAGTGGCACCTGCATTAGATAAGAAAAAAGGCATACGTTCATAAGCAAAAGTGCCCCAACGAGTAATAAAAGTGGTTTTATATTTATCTTCCCTTTTTCCTTGATTTCATTGTAACCAGAAAAACCATCATGTAAGGACATCATCTGTGACCCTGCAACTTGATGCAAAAGCATTTCCATATTAGGGAGAGGAAAGTGATCTTTTATACTAGCCCGATTCAATGCGCGAAAATCTACTCATAATCTGATTTGACAAGTTGTTTTCCGAACGAGAACCAAATTAGAAACCCATTATGAATACTTAACCGGAAATATAATCCCAGCCTTTAAGAGTTTTTGCAATTCCTTTCGAATAGTTTCTTTCGGCGTAGGGTTAATGGGTCTTTGTTTTTTCCTAACTGGTTTTATGCCCTCCTTGATAGGAATGGCATGATGTATAAGAGCAGGATCAAAACCATGAAGATCCTCATAAGACCAAGAAAAAACATCTTGAAATTCACCAAGCAGTCTGGCGAACTTTAGTTTTTCTTCATCAAAACATTGGGCACCTATTTTAACATTCTTTGGAGACTTGGGTGTTCCAATGTTCAATGAAATGGTTTCACCCACTTTCCTTTTCAACTCCTCTTGTTTATGTTTTTCTTTGTTGCCTACATCACTCGATGAAAGTGAAATTTATAGAGGAGTCAAGCCTTTAGGAATCTTGTTATCTTCCATTGATGTAATTTCCTTAGGCTTATAAGGTTCATTTTGAATGAAAGCATAGATGCTTTCATCACTATGGAAGACCTGACATGATTCTATATTGTGAGGGATATGTGGACGATACAGAGATTGAAAAGTACAATTAGGTCTTTGTGGAAGAAGTTGTCAATTAGGAGAGGCTGCAAAAACAGCTAACCAGACAACCATTGAGTTCAATTCCCTTTTAACATGAGTAATGTTGAAATATAGTAGGTTTGAGATAAGTGCCCAAACTGTTTGGGTGTAGTGTTTCATTAACTTGTTTTTAGGAGAGTATATATTACATATAAGGTTCACAACAAGCTCGGAATCCCCAAAAACTGTAAGGTGACCACAACCCATATTATAGGCATTTTCAATGCCTAACAGTAACACTTCGAATTCAATGACATTATTTTTGCAAGAAAAATCTAACCTATAGGAAAAGTTATGAATTTTTCCCACAGGAGAGTACAAGATAATGCCATCTTCGTTACATTCATTGGAACATGAACCATCAAAGTGCATATGCCACATCCCGTAGTCTAAGTCGATTTGTTCTGAGGTAGTGTTGTCCTCCTTGGAAAATATGGAATACACTCCTAGGTCCTCCTCGATATAATTTACATTAGGTTGTGGGACACTTTCTATGTAAGGTGAAATTATTCTATCTTTGAGGACTATGATGTTTTTACCATTCCAAGGAATGGATATGTGTGTCCCTTCAGTGAGAGATATCCACCCATCAAATCTTGCCAATCTCTTCCTAGGATGATCAAGTAGTTAGTTACTAGCATATCAATTACCTAAATATTAAGGGTTGTCCTTATTTCAGGGCGCATGCACAAAACCAAGGTCACATCCTTGATTTCACCTATGGTCATTTTTTTTAGACTATTATAAGAGAGCATGCTTCTAGCGTTTTCATTTGTACAAGACAATCCTATATCTTCCATAATAATATTCGACATTACACTTGGGCCCGAATCGTCATCGATGAGGTAACAATGGACAATATTATCCATAATCTTTACAAAAATATAAAATGGGGTTTTTTTTATAGGGTATCTAAAGTTATCTACACCTACTTTATTTATAGACAAATCCTCTTCATCTATCTCTTCAGAGAGGTTGGCTACAATGGAAACTTTTCCTTCCATGAAATTTTTTAGATGCTTCTATTTTTCAGGGATGGAAACCATGTTTAGAAGGGTTGCATCTACTTTGATGTTGGCCAACTGATTTAGAATGTTGTATTTGGAAGAGGGGAGAGGGGAGGTAGTTCCTTGACTGTCGGGAGCCTTAGGAACCTGAACAATATCAGCTAGTGAGGATGATCTTGGGCTAGAAGAAGTGTGTGGAGGATCATATTTTTTGGGGGGAGCATAGGATTTATTCCTAATATTTATGATCGTGACATATTCTGGCTCTGCAAAGTCTAGGACAACAATGGTAGTTTCAGGTATCTTACCAAAGATTTTATCATTGGCATTATTCTTTACCTCACATGTAATTTCCTCATGGTGTTCCTCACAAAAGTTACACCAACTACGAGGCATGATAGCTTTAGGCTAAAAATTATTTTCATTTGGATTTCTAAAGGGAGGTGCAGAAGAAGATGAAGCTACAGGGGTAAGAGAGGAGAAATTTCCTTTTCTCTCATATGCTATAATTTGATTATTCATGTCTTGTACAAGTTGTAAGAGGGTGGACATGTTTTCTTGTTTAACTAAGTCTCCTTTAGGAAGACCTGCTATTTCAAGTTGTTCTTCATACTCTTAAAAAGTATGCAAAGTGGAACTGGGGTTATCAATGGCCTTTTCCTCAAGCCTATGATGATAGGGGAAAGGTAATGCATTATAATAATGCATGAAAGTGGCTTGGTTCTTAGGTCGAATGAGTTCATGGATTTGATTGTATAACTTGGTGAAACGAAAGTTAAAAGACTTGATAGTCTCACCATACTTATACGCGATGTTATTGTACTTTTGTAACTGCTCGGTTGGGCTTTTGGATTGCCCATAGGTAGATTTCAACCAATAGACTAACTCCTCCCAAGTAGATAAAATATTAGGAGGGATATCAAAGAAATCGATCACAGCCTTCCCTTCAAGGGAATTCACAAATAAGCAGATACAAGTATCATTTTCATTGGCTCCTATTTCGTGACAGGAGTTAGAAAATTCCACCAAGTGTTCATTCGTAGTGACATTTTTAATCCCTGAAAACCTAGGGAGATGCTCGTTGAATTTAGGAAGTGGATGAGTAGTAGGTATCAGGTAAAGAGAGGAGGAAACATGCCATGGGGTGGTTGTAACATCTTCTTCAAACTGAAAAATCTCATACTTTTTAATGAATTTGGCGGGGTTTGTGGTAGATTGGACAGGGACTTGGTGACTATATAAGCTACCAATTGTTGACGAAGATGAAGATTGAGATGAACAAGCACCTCTAGTGCCACCAGATCCACCACTAGATGTCATCTTGTGAATGATAGGTAAGGGATAGAAAGACGAACTAAATGAATCAGACAAGGTTCTCCTTAGAGCACTTTGTTAGGTTGATAACACAATGTTTCTTCTTCCTATTTCAGCAATAGGATTAATTTACGGTGATAAATCTCTTCTTCTCCTAGAAAAATGAGGGTTTAAGGACATGAAAAGAAGATCAAAACTGAAGGAAAAAGAAGGCTATGGTTGATTCCTAAGTTATCTTCGCCTAGATTCCCAACGTTCTTGGGCACTTATGTCTTGTTCAATTGCTTCCCATGAGCGATTAAGCTCAACCCGGGTATCAGCGGTATCTAAGATGATATTAAACAATTTTAAAGCAATGTTGGACTGATCTTGAAGATTGGTCTCAATATTAGGCTTCCTTGCATTAGGTACAATCATTAAGAAATGAAACATTCAAATAATCAATATCATAAAAGTAGATATATCCAATGATAATCAAGCATAAAAAAAAATCAACCAGAGAGATATGGAAGATCTCCCCAGTATGGTCGCCAAATAAATGTTGAAGAAAAGATATGAAATAATATTACTCAAGCATTTTCATATCTTGCTTGGCTAAGGAAAGATAGACAGGAATATCACCCTATGTTTATAGCCTCAAAATTTGTTTCCTAATCCACAAGTATTAGTTACAAGGACTTAGGATGATTTTTTATAATAAACGATTGTTGTAAAATTCAATATCTTTATATAATTTTTTGAATATAACATATGCAAAAGTAAATGTGGAGACAAAATAAAAAATACCAAGTCACAATTTAACACAGATGAGATGGAATAGAAATCACTTATTTCATTCCAAGAAATCAAAAGAATTGTTCTCTTTAAAAAACTCCTTGAGGGAGTTTGGACCAAAGTCAAACTTAGATGTCCCCAATGAAAACCATACAAAAGGACTTTTGATAGAAAATAAGAAACTAAACTTCAAAAGATGGATCAACTTGCCATAGATTGTTTCCCACTCGAATCTACACAATATCCTTTATCAATCATGAAATTTAATTCATAAACAGACAAGTCTACACAGACTATCAAAGATAGATCAACACCTCTGAAAAACAAGTGTCTAAAGGATGTAATTCAACCTTGAATCTTGTTGTCTACAATAGGACCATGTTTTCATAAAAGAGAATCGGGATTTTAATGAATTAAAGAATGAATGAAAACTGAACTATCTCAATAAAACCCAAGAGCAGACCTTAGTATGCTTTCTCCTTCTATTCTCCCCTTGTTCTTCCTTCTCTTGTTTCCTTTAAGCAATCAAAATTAGTTGAAGTAGTTCAACTACTTATTTTATTTAAGTTAACTAAAACTCAAATAACTTTTACTTTATGGGAATATTTAATATAATAATAATAAGGGTCTTTAATAAATAATAACTAGTAGGTGGGACCCCTTGTGACTCCCTTTAGTTTCTTAACAAAAATAAAAAAAACTAGTCAATCAATCAAATACATCCCTCCTTGTGTATCCCATCATCATTCTCATAATTTGAAAATTAATATCAATGATATTTTAAACCATATCCAAAATATCCAAAAATAGTATGTTGTCCAAATACTTCAGCAGACAACTGTTCTCAAAATCAATAAATAAATATACTCAAAAACCATATTTGCCACTTTAGGAGGCAATTTTCCCTGCGTTGCTACTATCTCCCTTTGATTTCTTTGAATTATCCTTACGCTGTGTGGAGCCTTTAGGCTTGATCTCACTGATAACATGAGAGAATTCATCTCTCAAGTGCATGTAGGATGAAATGGATTTGGCGGAATCAATTGAGGGAGAGGAGGGGGAAGCAACAGCGTTTCCTTTATCATGTGTATGGTGGGCTTCAGTTTTGAGTCTCTTTCTTGCGTGGGAAGACTGTTCAGGTGAGTGTGCATGGGAAATTTGGAAAATTGGGTTAACCGGTAGAGGGGGAGAAGGTAGAGACAAATTGGGTCAGCCACAATGTTGGGAGATTGTTGGGTGAACAATCTCTTGCCATCCACCATTTTCAGGGACTTCAGGTTGTAATGAGACATGAGGGGGAACTGGGATACCAGGGACATGTTGGGGTTGGAAGGGAGGCCTTTCTGGCCTAGGTTGGACTACCCCTTGTCCAATCCAGATGAAAAATCCAGCTTGGAAGAGTTGGTTTAACTCTTTTAAATCTGCATAAAAAAGTATCAAAAATCTTGGCCTTCTAGAGCCTCTGTTAGGATTCCCTCTTCCCCTGTTATTTCAGCCATGGATTCCTCTATTGAAGAAGCTTATTCATGTATGCATCATTTATTAGCAACTAGCTTCTTAAACAATCCATACATGACATCTCTTTAAATATGAAACAAAGTTTGGCTCAACAACACATCAGATCCATGCAATTCAATCCATAAAAATCGTTTAATACTTGTTAATGAGCAGGGGGTAAATAAGGGTTTTGGGATATCTGAGGGGGTTGTATTGAGTGAAAAGAGATAAAATTAAAGCGAGTAGATCATGATTATTGCTCAACAAATCATTAAACAATCAACTGTGTTGTAATAACAAAATCTATCAATTGCAACCCATCTATGTGTCAACCTTTAATTGCTATAATATAGAGTCTCCATTTAATTATAAATTAATTTTAAGAATAGGGTGTGCAAAGTGAATCTGGGAATGTGAGGGGATTTGTGATGTGAGAAAAAGTGAGATAATTGTAGGGAAGTTAATGGATATTGTTCATAAAACAAATTAAGTAATCAATAATCATAACTATGTACTAAAATCAATCCAAAAAACACCAACACCACACCAACGATTAATGTGTATCAAATTGTTCGTTGTTCCAACATTTAAATTTCCCAGAATTTCTTAATTTATAACAATCTGTGCGATCATAACTCATAATCAAAACAAACTTTCCATTTCAACAGTCTTGTTTAAGAAAGCATTGATCTTTTATTTATTTGCCTTCCTTTTAAGAATTAAAAAAAAAACACAACAATTTGTTCAACCTCTATCCCACAATGCATCACTATAATAATAAACATCCACTGTCCACCAATTTACAATCGGGCCCAATTAAAATATACACAGGTCTTTTTTTTCAAATACGAACAAACTTCCAAAATATACCCGAGTAAACACAGTGTTAATCATATCAATAAATAAGATTTTGCAACGAAACCACAATCAACATAAAACCTTAGCCTTATCATTGTTGATATAACTTCCTTTTAAAACCATTGATAATCTGTATGATGATCCAATAATATATACGAAGCAGACATAGCCAATTACACATAGGCACCATTTTTAAAATTAGCCATAACCCTGATCGGGCCTAGCAAAACACACAGGTGTTTCCAATTTCAATCAAGACCATGCTAGTAAAAACATCATAATGAAAGAAGACACTTCTCAACTATATGCAAGCGCCTATAACTATTCGACCAATTTTATCATAGAAATATAAGACAAAGACTCGACGAAAAACCTCCATAACCATTCCACTGATAAACTCATATTTGACAACCAAAAAGGTTCTTGAAGAAAGCAAGGATAGTTGGAAATCCAATTGGGTCTGTCACAATTAAATGTGGGGAGACAAAAAGAGGATGTTCATATTTTAACTATAACACAGATAACTGGAGGTCTTCTGAGACTTATCAATCATAGGCAAAATACCCTCAAAAAATATACAACGATGAGCCACACAATCCCCTTATTACTCCAAGTCCTGGACAAGATGAATGATTAACACCCGAGGAGAGAAAAGCCAGGCAAATAATAACCCAATGCACATAGTGTGTTTAACGCTTGTAGATGAGAGGTGAAGTTAACTGAACAATGATAGTTATTAAAAGAACACATAGATATATAACATCTCTATCCATTTACTTAAGAGACGAACAAACTGATAGCAATACCAGTGAGGATGCATACATCATAACACCAAGATATAACTTGTATCAACCCACAACCATGTAGTCATGTTAATGTTATGGCCACCCAAAGAATAGATCTTGGGATACTTCGATGAAAAGACAATACTAATGAGCCAACAACTATGACTCGGGGTTTGAATAAATAACACAACAACTACTGGCCATCCAAGTGTGACTAGATAAGGGTTACAATCATGATTGTGAGGGAGTAAAAATAACTGACACTAATACACAGAACGAATCCCTCCACCATCAATATAGAATGATATGTACCACATTCACTTATTATCCATAGAGACCCATCACGATATTAAACCGAGTGAGAAACCAGTCAATGAACAACTTAAACAAAACCCAATTCTTTTGCTTGCAATCCGAAATATTTTGCAGTAATCTCAGAGAGAAATAACACAAATTTACACAGTCAAAATTCTCAAGAACACACAAAATCCAAGCATCATTGAGCCATTATTTGTTCATACACAAAGAATATTTCATGGATGGAGAGAAAAAGAACCATACCTATAACAAAAGGCTTAAAAGGGAAAGTTGGTCGAGCCTTCTTCTTTCCAAGAGCCTAAAATGCAGAGCTTCACAACCAATAGACCGAAAATGAAACAAGGAACAATGTTAAGGTGACGACCGATAGGGGGAGTATGGAGTGATGTGTAGTAAATGCACGTCTCTTCCATATCTTGGCCTATTCAACTCGAAGTACGAGACATCCAAAAATTCACCAATCAATTAAACCATGTATTCAATGCCAAACCTTTGAAATTTGCGACGATATCCTTTACATAGTGCAGCACCCAATCTCATTTACATGTTAACCCTTTCCATAGTTTATACCCTCATACATATTGCAATTCTATATGTGCCCAAATAAAATCTAATGAAAATCGCATAGCCACTAACCAACCATAGCATAATAGTTAGGACTAACACTAACATTGCCTTACTTTTCCATTTGCATATAACCCTTTATCATAGCTCAAACATAACTTCTTTTCCTTTAAGATTTTTTTCATAGGTTTTCTTTCTTTGTTTCGATTATGTTATCACTAATATATCTCTTGTATATATGTGGCTAGATAATCGATCACAATGATTAGTGACATGGTTAAATCATAGAAACTGTAAATACATGTCCATCAGAACAAAACAATTCTTTGGATCACAAGAAGCATTCCATAAAATGCATCATCCACCTATTACTATGTCAAAATGAAACCAAGACTGCATTGTCAACCATGTAGGACTATGTAAGAAGAATCAAAATAGCAGCAGAAAAATGTGTGATATGTCTATCCTTACGCCTCTAGTATACAAGAGGGTCCCACCTACTATTATTATATTATTAGCATAGTTAAATAATAGGGATTTAGCAATACTTTGCGAGCGGAATTCATCGTTATGATTTTAATTGTCAATAGTCCACATACTTGCAGTAGTTCCATTTCAACATATAATATAATACAGGGAACACCAATCATGTCCTTAACTGCCTTAGTCAACCTCAAGTTGCAGCCTTAACCACGGTGCTCCACTCATATGGCCATAAGGCATCCAAGTGGCCCCAACTCTACAAGAGTGATCTTGACTTTTCTACCACTTACCATATGTTAGGCACAGGCACGACTATCATTAACTTTTGTATTCAGGATGGACTGTTATTCCATCTAGGCCATCTCTATGTTCCTTCAAGAGAGAGTGCGAAGTTGATTTGGGAAGCTCACTATAGTATAATGGAAGGACATTTTGGCATGGAAAATCCCGTGGTAGTACAACAAAAGAATTTCTACTAGCCGAAACTTCGACATGACATCAACAAGTATATCATGTCCTGCACTTCTTATGTCATTGCCAAACCAGACACTAAGAAGCAAGGATTGTACACCCCTATGCCTACTCCTGATAGGCCATGGGAATCCATCTCAATGGACTACATGTCGGGCCTTCCTTAAACCAAGAAGGGAAATTATTGTGTTTTTGTGGTGGTTGATCGATTTTCTAAGATGGTCATCCTCATATCCCGCAAGAAGAACATCACAACGGAGGACATTTCCAAGATCTTCTTCGAACATGTGTGGTTACACTTCGGGATACCATAGACCATCATATCAGATCGGGACAATAGGTTCCTCATCACATTCTGGTTCAACCTCTAGTCAATTTTGGACACCAAGCTCACCAAATCCATCGCCTTACACCCCTAAACTAATGGTCAGATATAGGTCGTCAAAAGAATGACCATGCATATTTTTCGCATGCACAACTCCAAACATACATTCACATGGGATGATAGTCTCCCCTATGTTTAAAATAGCTACAATAGAGCCCTTCATAGCTCGACCAACCACAGTCCCTTTCAGGTGGGGTTGGAATTTCAACCATTGGGTCCCACTGATGTCGCACTGCCCCTTGCATCCACACGGGAAGAATCATCCCATTCCCAATATGAGTTTGAAAAAGCCACCAATTTTATTGAATTGATTCATCACATTTGGCCACAGGTCCATGATATTTTACAGAAATCCAACGCTAAGTACAAACAATGTTATGATCAACATCGGGTGCCGCACAAGTTTCAGGTGGGAGACAAGGTCTGGTTTCATTTATAGAAAGAACACCTTACAAGACCACATCAAAAGCTTCGTCCACTTCACTATGGACATTTCATCATCACCAAGGTTGTGGGTGACAATGATTTTGAGCTAAATATTCCCCCCTTCCTTGGCCTGCACCACCTGTTCAATGTGGACCTCCTTCAACCATACTTCCCACCATTATTGGACACATCAGAGATCACAAAGTAGTTGACACCAATAGATATCAACCCTAGATGCATGGAATAGGTATCCATTGATCATATCAGGGACACTCAGATTAAGGGCACTTGAAAATAGAGGATCCATATTTATCCGGTCGTCAAAGCAGGGAACCTCCTGCGCCAAGGAAAGTGGGGGACAAGTTCAATGGAATTCTCCCCATCTGATGGGGGCACTCAACGTAATGGATATTATTTATTCCTATGGAGGAAGGATTGATCCGGGTGGATATTGATGGCACCCACCTATTCCACTGTCTCAAAGAACGGTTTTCATTTTGGCAGTTTATTCTTAGTTTTCGGGTCCTAAACTTATGGGGTTGTTTTGAAGCCTTAAACAACGTTTTTTGGGTGTGGCATTGATCCAAGTGGATATTGGTGGCCACCCACCTATTCCAACTGGCTCCTCATACCCATTTTTGTTCATTATGTTCTTTTGTACTGAATGTAATTGTGGGTTCTACACTTTTGGGGTTGTATGAAGCCCCACACATCCTCCAGGTGGATACAGGTGGCCTCTTGCCTAATCCAACTGGATTATTTTGTATGTTTTCATGTCATCACATCTTGTTGTACTTCTTGGGCTTTTTTGGGACGCTAAGTGTTGGTTTTTTTACTCGCCACAGTCAAACTATAGAAAGAGTTAGAGTTTGACAGTGAAATGTGTAGTTCTCTAAAATACCTTTCCAATTTGGTGAAATATTGAACCCAGTTCCACTGTCACTACCACCAAATTCTGGTTGAGAAAACTAGAAGAACCAGAGGAAGGGGAGCACATCTTTCACTCGTAGATGTGGGTCAAGGGGGCTCCGATTCATTTCATTGTCAACAACGGTAGTTAGAAGAACCTGATTTTAGCAGAGGTAATCAAGTGATTGGACCTGTAAACAACACCACACCTGCAACCCTACACCATCGGTTGGCTTCGTGAATGAAGAGATCTCTGTGTCAGCCAATAGTGTCATCTTCCTTATGGCATCAAGGCTTTAAAAGATGAGGTATTGTGTGATATTTCTCCCCTTGAAGTTTGTGATGTTCTTTTAGGACAACCATATTTGTGGAAGCTTCATGTTGTGTATGATTCTAAACCCTATAGTGTTATTATTACTTTGGGTAGACAATTGTATAGGATCCCATAGGTAGTGCTGCCTACTGCTATTTCTTCAATCCCTGCTAAGAAATGTAGTAAGGTCATTTCACAGACCGGGAAGTTCATCTTATTTGTGATCTGTGCTCACAGTAAGTAGAAGGTTGCCACCACATCTGTGGCCTCTACATAGCACCTTTGTTCACAGAAAAAGCAAGTGGACGGGATCGTGGAAGAATACAGAGAGATATTATCCTCACCTACTGGGGTACCAACACATTGCCAAGTCCAGGGATGATTTTAAGAACACAAATTTATATTAAAATGTAGAAACATGGGTTAATCTTACTAGTCCTTAATATGAAAAATATAAAATGTTTGGCGAT
>JZKD02S1857109.1:1382668-1403683 GCA_000966675.3 Picea glauca | reverse complement strand
AAAAAAAATGTATTTATATTCAAGGAGAAAATAAATACAATCATCAAGTTCTTATGCATGATCAAAAGAGTTCCTCCCTATGGGTCTATTCATCAAAACTTTTTGAACCTTATATCATCACCAGGGAAGTTCATTATGTAGCAGTAAAAGAATTACAGTCCATACCTAATGGGTACTATAGAAAAAACATAAACTGACATGTTACAAATTAACCAATATTAGAGGTCATAGATCATGAATTTTCTGCACACCAATACCCACCCTGAATTTTCTTGTAGGATGATATGATTTTTAGGTAACAGAGTACCTTATTTTGAGATCTTGTCCATTGTCTAATTCAATTCTCTGAATATATGAGTAAATTAAATATGAGAAAATAAACTAGATATTTCATGAAGCTGATCAACCAACACCCTTCAGTCGATATTATGTAACTGAATAGAACCAAATAAGCAGTTAATGATGAGATCAAAGTCTCCAAAAACCTATAGAGAATTGAAACATTGGTGTAGGGAGAAATTTAAGAGTAGAAATATAGCCATAAACTCGTTAAAATTATTTGTTCCTCTCCCTACATTTGCTTTGAAATGAAGATATTTGAGGTTAGTCAAATCAAAGACAAACCCACATCCACAAATAGAATCACTGCAAGAACCATCAAAAAAACACCAAGGCATGTACTTGTCTATATTGAGATCACCCATAGACCAGGGTGGCTTATACACTAAACTAATCTAATAATAAGTGACCAAACCTAGACACTAAGAAAATGTTTTGAAATATGGAACAAACTTGTCTTCAAATAAACTGATTTATGAGCCAACAAATTACTCCAAAGTACCAAGTAAGGAAGTTCCCTGATAGGTTTCAAATATTTGTTAGAGAACCATCTAGAAAAACATTCAATAATAGTATCTTTATCCCATAAGTTTGTGAGACCCAAATGACCTTCAATCTCCCACCAAACTTGTTGTGAGAAAGAACAGATTAGAAAAAGATGTATAGTTGTTTCAACATTGTTCCTACATAAAGACAAATAATGGGCCCTTCTTTGTTTATTTTCCTTAATATCTCCCCAAGTCAAAAAAATTTTATTAAGGGAAAACCACATATTAAATAAAATAAACTTTGGAGGATATTTTACCTTCCAAAGTTTCTTCCACCACCAGACCTCATCATTTGTCCATGAAACAAAGAGAGCATCATAACCCAGTTTGGTTGAATAGTTTCCTCCAACCACATTTTGCCCCCATATAAGTCCAGCCTCAATAGTACCAAGTCTAATATGATCCCTTTGAAATGAATCTATGATTTTTTTCCATTTAATGGCCCAATCACCTCCCAAATTTAAACCATTAGAATTTATCCAGACTTGTGCCCATATGGTAGTAATAGATAGATTTGACATTATGTTTATTGTAGTTTTTTGGATCATCTAAAAATAGTAAATCAAATCTTAAGAAATAAATATTCTCATGTCACATCCCATAATAGCATCATCACCCACTCTAACTTGTGACCCATTACCAATTTTCCAAGACATAAATGAACTTATAATAGGGAAAGCCAAGGTTGGATCTTTCCATTGGTTTGAGACATTCTGGGTACTTTTCCTTTCCTTCCTTATCCAGTGAAAAACTGTGCCAAGATAAATATACTTTTGTATTAAAATCCTCCTCTACAAACTCTCCTTGGTGATCATATTCCACATAGATTTAGCAGCGAGTGATTGACTGAACATATGTATATCCTTCAGTCCCCATCCTCCCAAAAATTTTGGAGCAACATTTTTTCTTCAATTAACCCAGTGAATGCCCTTATATTCACTACTAACCTACCACGGAAAATTGAAATGGTACTTCCTGATCTTCTCCAAAATTGCTTAGGGATATGGGCCAATGTATGGCAATACATAGGAATAGCCTCTAAAATAGACTTTACCAAAATTAGACGTCCTCTTCTAGACAACCACATGTTACACCACAACAAAATTCTTTTTTACACCTTCCTAGTCAATCAATTCCAATCAATCTTCACATAATTGTTTGGTTTCAGATGGAAACCCAAAAATTTTATACTTGTATTTATATCTAAATATTGAAAGGAAGATGTATTTAAAAAACTATATCAATATCATCAGTGAGTTTATAAGAATAAATGCAATTTTGGACTCATTGATTTCCATCCCTGTAGTCATTTTATAAAGAAAAAGAATATCCATGCAGGCACTGAGTTCTCGCTCTCAACCAAAACAAAAGAGAAATACATCATCTACAAAAAGAAGATGTATAATTATTTCCCATCTACCAACCCTAATACCTTTCATTGATCTCTTCCGCTTAGCATCATCCAATGCACTATTAAGGCCTTCTACTACTAGGAGAAATAAAAAGAGAGAGATAGGGAAAACTTTCCTTAACCCCCACTAATACTTTAAGAAATAAGAATTTGCACCATTAATTAAAACAACAAAGGACACATAAGTAACACATGACACGATCCATTTGATTATGTGGTAATAGAAATCAATATGTAATAACATTAATCTTGGATATAGCCAGAAAACCCTATCATATGCCTTTGACAAATCAAGCTTGAAAACAATAGTAGGATATTTAGAGAGTTTGATGGAGTGAATCCCCTCTTATGTTGTTCCTATGGTTTCATGAATATGTCTTCCCTCAAGCAATCCAAATATTTATGTTGAGATAAAGTTATATAGTAAAGACTCAAGCCTAGTAACCAAAACCTTAGAAATAATATTGTAGAGGTAGTTACATAGAGAAATGGGTGTATATCCTTCAAAAGTCTCAGGGAAATACACCTTAGGGATCATAGAAATAAAAGTTGTGTTTATTTTTCCTACAACATTCCCTGATAGCCTTACCTCCTCAACCACCCGAAGGAGATCCTCACCCAATAACTCAAAGACATTAAGATACAATTCAATATTCCATGCATCAAGACATGGACTCATATCCTTCTTAAAAGTAGTTATAACAAGATATAACTCCTCCTTAGAAATAGGATTAAACATCCTTTCATTATCATCATCATTAACCCACTTGGGGGAAAAGGAAATTACCTTCAACATTTCCACAATATTAGCTCTAATCAGTGCCTTAAAAATCACTTTGAAATGCTAAACTCCAAGATTTTTTAGCTCCTTAAAGCCTCTCACCTTGTTTCCTTCAGAGTTATTCATTTCCCATATGGTATTAAAGTTTCTCTCGTGGTTATCATAATTTTGAAAGTATTTTGTGTTTTGATCACAGGATTTTATCAAAGTGGCCCAACTTTTCATATGTCAATCCATATCCTTATCCAACAATAGTTTTAATTGCATATGTTCTAATTGTTTTAGTTCCTTCAAACCCTCCTCATCAAATATACCTTGATCATTTTATTAGACTAATATCTCCAATGATTTCTTAACTTTGTCCACTTGAGCATCTCTCATTCTAAATCTTTCCCCCGCCCAAGATGCCATTTTCTCTTTTACATGTTTCAAGGATTGGGATAACTATTCACATGTCGATCATTCTATATCAAAGGAGTAATGGAACCAATTATCCTTAACTATATCTTGAAATTTGTCCTCAGTAATATAGCTAGGGTTAAATTCAAAANTTTGGACTCATTGATTTCCATCCCTGTAGTCATTTTATAAAGAAAAAGAATATCCATGCAGGCACTGAGTTCTCGCTCTCAACCAAAACAAAAGAGAAATACATCATCTACAAAAAGAAGATGTATAATTATTTCCCATCTACCAACCCTAATACCTTTCATTGATCTCTTCCGCTTAGCATCATCCAATGCACTATTAAGGCCTTCTACTACTAGGAGAAATAAAAAGAGAGAGATAGGGAAAACTTTCCTTAACCCCCACTAATACTTTAAGAAATAAGAATTTGCACCATTAATTAAAACAACAAAGGACACATAAGTAACACATGACACGATCCATTTGATTATGTGGTAATAGAAATCAATATGTAATAACATTAATCTTGGATATAGCCAGAAAACCCTATCATATGCCTTTGACAAATCAAGCTTGAAAACAATAGTAGGATATTTAGAGAGTTTGATGGAGTGAATCCCCTCTTATGTTGTTCCTATGGTTTCATGAATATGTCTTCCCTCAAGCAATCCAAATATTTATGTTGAGATAAAGTTATATAGTAAAGACTCAAGCCTAGTAACCAAAACCTTAGAAATAATATTGTAGAGGTAGTTACATAGAGAAATGGGTGTATATCCTTCAAAAGTCTCAGGGAAATACACCTTAGGGATCATAGAAATAAAAGTTGTGTTTATTTTTCCTACAACATTCCCTGATAGCCTTACCTCCTCAACCACCCGAAGGAGATCCTCACCCAATAACTCAAAGACATTAAGATACAATTCAATATTCCATGCATCAAGACATGGACTCATATCCTTCTTAAAAGTAGTTATAACAAGATATAACTCCTCCTTAGAAATAGGATTAAACATCCTTTCATTATCATCATCATTAACCCACTTGGGGGAAAAGGAAATTACCTTCAACATTTCCACAATATTAGCTCTAATCAGTGCCTTAAAAATCACTTTGAAATGCTAAACTCCAAGATTTTTTAGCTCCTTAAAGCCTCTCACCTTGTCTCCTTCAGAGTTATTAATTTATTAATTTCCCATATGGTATTAAAGTTTCTCTCGTGGTTATCATAATTTTGAAAGTATTTTGTGTTTTGATCACAGGATTTGATCAAAGTGACCCAACTTTTCATATGTCAATCCATATCCTTATCCAACAACAGTTTTAATTGCATATATTCTAATTGTTTTAGTTCCTTCAAACCCTCCTCATAAAATATACCTTGATCATTTTATTAGACTAATATCTCCAATGATTTCTTAACTTTGTCCACCTGAGCATCTCTCGTTCTAAATCTTTCCCCCACCCAAGATGCCATTTTCTCTTTTACATGTTTCAAGGATAGGGATAACTATTCACATGTCGATCATTCTATATCAAAGGAGTAATGGAACCATTTATCCTTAACTATATCTTGAAATTTGTCCTCAGTAATATAGCTAGGGTTAAATTCGAAATGGGTTCATGGTTTTGATCCACGATTGGTGAATTCTAACCAAATAGGGAAGTGATCAGAGAGCCTAGTCACTCAAACCCATGTCCTGAACTTTTCCATCTTCTAAATGAGGGTATCCTGAACCAAAGACTGGTCCAATATTTTAGCAACAACATCCTAACCAAATCTATTTTTATTATTCTAGGTAGGTTTCAATTTGACAAGTTCAATATCCACCCACCCAGAACCTTCAGAGTGTAATCAGAAGAAATTGACAAGTCTATCAGACTTGGGACTATCCCCTCTAATTTCTATGTATTTTAGAGTAGATTAATATCACCATTGATAACAAGGCTATCATATTTTATGCTCTGGGAAGTAAAACCACTATCCCATAAATTATGTACTCGTCCTTCATGTGGCCCATAAACATTGAGAATGGACAAACAATATCCCAAGATTTTCCAAAAAACCTCTGTAAATAAACCAAAATTTATTGAAAATACATTAGACAGCACAACATTAGTGTTCCAACCCATAATGATCCCCCTAAATAAACCCTCAGAATCAAGAGAATGAAAATCTCAACCCCTGTCAACTTTTTAAGTTTAGGGATCAAAAGGTCCCCTTTTTCCATGGTTTCTTGCAACATAAAATTCTCAAGTCTTTCAAGGTCTACTAGTCGATTGAGGGAAAACCATTTGGCATGTTGTTGTGGGTGGGTATCCCTCCTATGGACTTAGCATTTAAGGGCTCTAATCATGCATGCATAAAATGACCATTTCAAAGGCCTCTACTCTTTCCTATTCTCCCAACACAAAACCCCACATTCATGCAATACAAAGTTGTAAATGAGATTCGATAACTCTACCTTAAGTCATTCATTTGATTTAAATCCCTTTGCTTTCACTCTATCTTCGATTGAAAGCCTCCTCCCAAAGCTGACCTACATTCACACATGAACAAACAAAAAGCTGCGAACATGCATTTCATATACTAGTTGTTGGGTTAGTTGTGACAATATCATAAAATAAACATTCAACTTGAACGCATAATATGGCAGGACGGGAAAAGTATTCCTTTTTGTATTAATTTTCACAAAAGTAAACTTACAATATGTGGTTGACACTGCTCCTTGAAACTATTCCTGGGCTTCTCTTCAACTATCCTCCAACTTCTTTTCTTTATAATTCTCTTTGTGCAAGGATGGCTAAATGTTGGGACAAGGGGAATGCTAAATTGGGTATAGTCAGTTTACTATGATTTTCCTCCTTTCAAATGGGACCCCTACCCCTTCTTTTATAGGCTAGAAGGAGTTAGGTATTTGGTCGAATGATCAGCCATGCATGGCCGAAAGGTTTAGTTAACTTGCCCAAAGTTGTGTGTTCCATCAACAACTTGGTACACACGGGCTGTATTGGAGAAACTAGCGTGTAGACGCATGCAGTAATGGAGTAAGGCACGTGGAGTAAGGCACGTGGGACTTTATAAAGGGGGATTTTAAGAAGAGTTGTTCAGTAGTGTTTTGGCAAAGAAGGAGTCTGAGACGACCTGATGCTAGGTAAGTATGTCTGGTGCAATTTAGGGTTATAACAGATTCCCCCTAATGTGTGAGGTCAGAAGAGAATTTGATGGCTGAAATACATTATCAATATTCACCAACGTTCCAAACAAGTGAGCCCAAGGACCAAAAATCGAGAGGTGCCATCTGCAAAATAATAATTGTCTCACCAAGGCGGGCATACCCATGCTCGGGATGAAATAAAATCATGGATACCAATCAAATACATTGTATATCCATGTCATATAACTATATAAATTATAGTCGCGAGCAATACATAGCGGATCTACATCTCAAAATCAAAAATATATACATGTATAGTATCCATCTTCTAGAAGATGATAAAGCCTGATGGTTGGAGATGAGGTCTTCAGAGCTCGAGCAACAAATTCAAAATATTCAAAACTCGAGTAGGAGTGTAATATGAGTGTAAGAATTCACTACCCAGAGGTCTTCGAAGGCTCATCGATCATGGACTAGAGAATCTTTATGATCATACTGAAGGCTTCATTGATTTCGAATAAAGACATGAATGGACTTTTGGGATGGCCGAGCATGAGGGCAAGAGACAAAAATGCAGAGAGGCCGACTCGGTCTTGGTAAAAACTTCCCTTGGACAATAGCATGACAAATGATGAGACTCAGGAAGCATGGAATTAACATAAGTTCACGAGGCAAGAGGTAACACAAACTCTCTATATGTTTGGAAGAATAACCAAATAGAGGAGGACACAACTCAATGTAGCGGGAACAACTTCCTAAGGTCATATTAAATCTCAGGGCTTGACGAACAAACGAAAGGATGTGCTTTATCCAAGGGTGACTCATTGTGCTGCCAATACAAAGAAAATACTTTTCCCTTCCTCTTTTTGCGGTATATTTGATTTTTTTGTCTTTTTCAATAATTTTGGAAAAAGAATAAAAGAAGGCTATGTTACAAAGAAGGAATGAGTGTTGCAAACATACAAGTTTGAGGCGCAAGGACAAGATAGATGTTCAAAGAAAGGACACTCGGAAAAAATCCCTCCTGGGGCCAAAGGTGTCAAGATGTAGAGGCAAAGTGATACAGGGCTTGCGTATAAGGCATGCTTCAGATGGTTCAGTTGAGAGCAACAGGGAGCCGACATTAGACCAAAGACATAGGTATGCAAACATGTTTAACAAAACACACAATGGTAACGTCCTTTGATGTGAGTTTAACGAGCTCAGAGAAGGTAAGCTCGATGGTTTTTCATATTTAGAGAGTCTGAAAAAACGTAAAAGGAGACTCTGATGGGGTACCTTTTTCGAAGGTAGTCTAGTCGGTTTAAAAAAGGGGTAAACTAGCACCAACAAGATGTCTATTCAAAACCATTTTAATGAGTGTGATAAAGACAAGATCACTCGGCCATTTTTTCATTTTTAAGGAGTCTGAAAAAATATTAACTATGGACTCCATCAGGAATGTTCTTCTCGACCATTTTAATGAGTGTGAAAGAATAAGGTCACTCAGTGATCTTTTCAATTTTAGGGAGTCTGAAAAGAGCTTAACTATGGACTCCGTGGGGGTTCCATTTTCGTAAATTTAGTCCCTTGGGCCTGAAAAAGGGTTAAAATTATACCTGAGAATACTCTTCTAGAGATCTGAGGCCTCTAGAGTATATCTTTGTTCGTATAGTTGACCATCCGGACCGAAAAAGGAGTAAACTACCGCCGGATAGACGTGATTTCAAATTTCAATTTAACGAGCATGAAAGGCCACAAGATCGTTTAGAAATCTTTTCATGTTTCGAGGGTCTGAAAAGGGCTTAAAAGAAGACCCGTAGAGGGCTATGACTCATATATGAAACTGGTTCGGGTAGAGCCTACTGCTAGGCTCAGACCAAGAGTCTCTTCGATAGTCAACTTGAGAAGTCTCCCATAAGGGAAGAAAACACAAACCATGATGTAAGTCCTCCCATGGTATAGAACATGTAGTCATGGCTTCAAGGATAGCCTCATCTGAAGGAAATTCAAAATCCAAGAAATCATGCAAACGAGGTTTGACAGTCCCAAAGGGTGAAGTAAACTAACCATACTCCATATGATGATGGAGGTTCTAGCCACGACTGGAAGAGTCTATCAGTGAAGAATCACGATCATGAGGGATTGAGGATATACTAACAACGAGATCAGACTCAGAAGGATACTCAAGCCCACTTGGACCAAGAGGGGGAAGAAAGGGCTCCCATTCCCCCATTGGATACACCAATGGATCAATTGTTGGTTCCAAGTCTTGAGAAGGAAAACATGATTGTGCAGGTTCATGCTCAGAAGCAATTGAACGTCGAGGATAAGATGCCACATAATTAACCCGTGGTGGGGTGGAGTCTACATGAACACTAGGAACATATAAAGGGGACACCTGAACTAACGTTGAATTAGGATGGTGATTATCAGATGACAGCTAGTCAATAGTGACAATGCTTCCATTGTGAGGGAAATGCATCACCTGGAAAAGTGTAGACACCACAGCGTTCATAGCATACACATAATCACGCCCAAGAAGCATATTGAAATCTAACGAGGCTTGCACCACTATAACGTCAACAAGGACAATATTCCCACCTAAAGAGATAGGTAACTGAGGAAGAACCCCCAAATATTCACTAGGACATCTGTCAAAAGCCAACAGTTCATGCGAAGAATACACAAGCTTGGGATATCCCAAGACTTTCCAAACCGAGGAGGATAAAATACTTGCATAGGATCCTTCATCCACAATACATCGATAAATGTTTGTTGAATGAAATTCAACCCTTATTTGAAAAGGTGTAGAAGAAGGGAGATGAGGCTCAACAAGATCATTCCAATCAAAGGAAACCATCCTAGGGCTTGGAGGGGGTGTGATCAGAATGAGTGGAATGCCCCCTTGTTATGAAAGTATTGAACTGGAAATGCTAAAAACATAGCCAGTAGACACGTCACTCCCCAAAAGAAGAGTGGGATCATCCGATTAATGCATTGGCATGACCACTTTCGCAACCAATGGCTGAATAGGTTGTAGGAATACATGGTCTAAAGGCACCTCACCCCCCAAAAGATGAGTGGGATCAACCTATGACTGCATCGGCATGACCACTGTCTCAACCAATGGATGAATAGGCTAAGAGACTACATGGTCTAAAGGCACCTCACCCCTCAAAAGAGGAGTGGGATCAGTCGATGACTGCATCGGCATGACCACTTTCTCAACCAATGGATGAATAGGCTAAGAGACTACAAGGTCTAAAGGCACCTCATCCCCCAAAAGAGGAGTGGGATCAACTAATGACTACATCGGCATGACCACTTTTGCAACCAATGGTTGAATTGGCTGCGAGGAAAGATCATAAGAGCTTGCAGACAGGGACCACAATCTTTGTGCCTCTGGAATTCCAAGGCACAAATGAGTAAGGTGATCTCCCTTGCAAATATTACAAGGGAACTTAGGCTTATGTCCTATTCATCTAGGTTTCTCAACAGAATCAATGCCCTCAGCATGACTAGCAGTGGCTGGCTGCACATCTCCAACATGACTTGCAGAGGTTAGTGACTTATTACCAGTATGACTAGCAGTAATTGGAAGTTTTCCCCCAACATGACTTACATAGGGTGGGTGCGTGCCCCCAACATAACTTGCAGAGATTGGGTGATGGTCTTCAATGTGACTTGCAGAGGTTGTTGACCTATCTCCAACATGAATGGCAGAGGTTGGTGATTTCTTCTTCCTATTCTTCCTCTTTCTATTTCGTTTAGACTTCTGGTTACTAGTAACTGTACTTTCACCAGAGGTGGGAGAAGGAGGAGGAGAATAATTTGTTGATGAAGAAACATCAACAGGGTGCCCATGACTTAAGGTGCTTAACTAATAAGCGTCAAGAGCATTCAGGACATTTGGAATGGTACCCAACCAAACCGGTAGTCCCACATTCAACCCGGGAATGTACAAAGTGGCCATCAAAGGGACACCAATGTTTCCGAAGAAAGTAAAATCTCAAGAATCCCCTTGTGAAGGGGTTCCTTGATTGGTATCATCAAGAAATTTAGCCATGAATATATTATGCATAGGTTCTCCCTTTGCAGGATCGTTCAAGTCCGTAAAAGTCTCACACACTAACTCTGGAAAATCAGTGTTATCAAAACAACGCCTATAAAGAGGTGGCTCCATGTTTCTAAGTGGAAAATCGAAAAAGTCCTCATGACTAGTGGAGTGGGTGGTCTACCACCCTAGGTCAAATACCCAAAGCCATGACTGACTAAATCTCTATGGAAAACTAGGGAGCACAAAGCACACACTAGAAAAATTCCTAAAGGTAAATCAAGCAAACGACTAACTAGTTGGAAGAACAGTTACACCAACCAACACTAGAGCAATCGTGCAAGTGAAACTCAAATACGGAATCACCCTCCGGGTATACTCTGCAAAGTGTGGCCCGATGTCTACCGTAGGTACTGCGGTATACCCCCGCGGTCACCTGTGTAAGTCCCTAAAATAAAGGAAACTAGGTTGCCAGCTCGTGAACAATCACCAGGCGGGTACAGTCGACAGTCGGGTGGACTGCAATGAGAAGGGTATCCAACCCGAAACCTATCCAGGGTATCAAAAGAAAGTGTTTCGGAAGACAACTGAGGACCTCGAAAGGATTCGAGACCCATGAAGCTCCATGGAAAATGCGATCAATGGAATCCCAAGACAAGTTCTCTATACGCATTCCCCAATACGCTTGGTCCAGCTTTGGAGGGGTTATCTCCACTACCTTTCTACACTCGACCTCATGTTTAGCCCCTGTGTTAGAGGGGGGTCCCAGATAATTTCCACATTACTAGACTTCTACACTCTTTAGCACAGACTCGTATGTTTTTTTTATATCCTTGAAGAGTTTCCTCTCCAACCTAAATCAAGGCTCTAGCCTAATCTAGTTGATGGACCCTACAAACATAAATTCTAGTAAATTTTAATTAGTGTTCTTTTTACTGGCTTGATTTACTCAAAAAAGGTATGGTAGTGCAACTAATGTTGTTAAGACTCTTGCAAAAAAATGGTGAAACTTATATGAACACTGGCAAAGGATGATTATATTTCTTATTTTTTTTCTTTTTGAAATGCTTTTAAAATTAGAAGAAAACACAACGCTGTGCTAATTTATTTTTCTTTTTCAAATAAAAATGCAAAGAAAATGCCAAGAAAGAAAGAGATCTAATAAACTAAGTTTTTTTTTATTATATATTTTCTTCCAATCAAAGCAGAAATAACAAAAGATTCTAAAAGAAACTAATGAATGCACGATTTCAAGATGCAACTCATTTTTCTTAAAATTTCAAGCTAAAAATAAGTTAAAAAAGCTAGGAAACACAAGAAATCTTTCAATGAAAAGCAAGCTATGCTAGAATCCAACCTAGGATAAAACTGCTATGATAGAGACCAATATTAAATCAAGGAAATCCCTGAGAGGTATAACTCTTGATAAGGAAGAGGATGACTGCCTCTCCTTAAACAAAGCATTTCTCAACAGGCACATTACTGACAGTTCAACAGCCAGCGTGTGCACGCGAGTTGTATAAGGTCAGAGAACATATACACACATGAAGGCTTTATACAGGCTGCGTGTACCTCTGCAATTCTTCAAAAAATGAAAAACAAAAACAAGCAATCAAACCCTGGCAGAGACTATTGGTATTGAGAACTAGAGTCCCTTGAAGACTCAGAAACTTACTTTGATAGAAAAGAAAAACAATTAAAGAAAAATTTCATAGAATAAAACCAATCTGAGGTGAAACCTAAGATACAAACTACAAAAAACAAATACTAGAATGAGTTCCAGAAAACCCCTAAGAAGGATCACTTCTGATAGGGGAGAGAATGACTCCCTCTCTAATAAAAAATTTATGAACCTAGCCACGCTACTGTTACTTCATCAGCTAGCGTGTCCACACATGTTGTGTGAAGATTGGGTGTGTGTACATGCATAAAGGCCTTATACAGGATGTGTGCACCTTTGTGACTTCCCTAAAATAAAATGCAGCCAAGCAAAGAAAGTAGGGAGTACTGGTATGGAAGACCAGAATCCCTGCTAGCTCAGACTTTTGTAGAAACTCTAAAAACAAGTAATGAAACAATATTTTTTTAGAAATACCCAAAAAAGGACTCCCAGAAACCCTAGATATCCCCAGTATGGTCACCAATTCTGTTGTGGGTGGGAATCCCTCCTACAGACTTAGCATTTAAGGGCTCTAATCATGCATGCAGGAAATGGCTATTTCAAAGGCCTCTACTCTTTCATATTCTCCCAACACAAAACCCCACATTCATGCAATACAAAGGTGTAAATGAGATTCGATAACTCTATCTTGAGTCCTTCATTTGATGTCGATCCCTTTGCTTTCACTCGCTCTTCAATTGCAAGCCTCCTCCCAAAGCTAAACTGCATTCACACATGAACAAACAAAAAGCTACGAACATGCATTTCATATACTAATTGTTGGTTTAGTTGTGATAATATCATAAAATAAACATTCAAGTTGAACACGTGATATGGTGGGATGGGAAAAGTATTCCCTTTTGTATTAATCTTCACAAAAGTAAACTTACAATATGTGGTCAGTATTGCTCCTTGAAACTGGTCCTGGGCTCCTCTTCAACTGTCCTCCAACTTCTTTGCTCTATACTTCTCTTTACACAAGGATGGCTAAAGGTTGGGACAAGGGGAACGCTCAATTGGGTATAGTCTCTTTACTATGATTTTCCTCCTTTCAAATGGGACCCCTACCCCTTCTTTTATAGGCTAGAAGGAGCTAGGTATTTGGTCAAATGACCAGCCATGCATGGCCAAAATGTTTAGTTAACTTGCCCAAAATTGTGTGTTTCATCAACAACTTTCCTTTTCCCTGCTTTTGTAGGTACACGCGGGCTATATTGGAGCAGCTAGTGTGTACACGCATGCAGTAATGGAACAGGGCACATGGGACTTTATAAAGGGGGATTTTAAGAAGAGTTGTTCAGTAGTGTTTTGGAAAAGAAGGAGTCTGAGATGGCCTGATGCCATGTAAGTATGTCTGGTGCAATTTAGGGTTATAACACATGTCCCCCTAGGCCCCAAATATTAACAGATAAAATCTTCATGGGGAAACCTCTAGAAGGTCCAATCCCTCTCTAAGGGCCATAATAATAAGCCTCTATTTTCCTTGATTGATTTCTTTGAATTTTTATTGCTATGGACGTTTAAAGGTCGACTTCCTACCGACTAAGAGACTCCTCACTCCTCTTGTGGAGTCCATACCTAGACCTCCAGAAGGACCTAACAAAAAAGGTTGTCCTTTGTTAGTATGTAGATCATAATGTCCACCTCCTCTAGGTTGAACATCAAATGAAAAGAACCTTGAACCCTCCATTGACCCTAGACCTTCCATCTCACTTGGATAATTGTCATCATATAGGTTAACTAGAGAGATATTAGAACAAAGGGGAGTTATGGTCATCTTTGGAGGTTAACCTATAGGTCTCTTATTCAAAACAAAAGGAGCGGGTCCAAGCCCTTCAAAACCCTTGAAAAAATATTGATAGAGAAAGAAACAAAAGGGGAAGGATTTAACTTACCCACATTATCCATGCAAGTGTTAACAGTTTCATTCAATTCTCCTAGAATATGTGAGGAGGAATTGTGCTCCAAAGTTGGACCTTCTTCATCTTTAATCACCACTTCATAGCCAAAAACTGGTCTTTCTCCAACAATCAAAGGTATCAAGAGATTCCCAATAAGGAGTTGTGTAGCCCCTTCATATCCCTTACCCACTTCCTTGTATCAAAGAATTGTAGGAGCTAATTCAATTACTGACTTCTAATCAAAAAATTTCTCAAGGACTAGTGGCCTCTTCTCCTCATAAGTCACTCTTTTTAAATTTTCTTTCCTATAAATATTTTATAAGAAATTTTTCAAACAATCCTTCTTGACATGTTCATACATATGACACCTGGAACAACAGAATGGTATATTAACATAATCAAGGAGCTATGAATACATTTTCTCCTCCAGAACCAATTCAATGGATGCAAATAAACACTTGCTAATATCTAGGTCTACCAAAATATGAGCTATCAAGTTGAATCCCTCAACCAAAAAACTATCATCAACCAATATGGTCTTCCCAAGTTGTTTTCCAACATTGGCCCATAAAGTTTGCAACATCCAAAATTACATGGGGAGCCCTAACGATTTAATCCATGCTAGGGGATTGGACATTGGCTTCTCCTTGGAATCAAATAAAGAATGTTAGAGTTTAATGGGCAGGTATGACCTATCCAAAAACTAGGCCTCCTTAAGAACCAAAAATGCATATTCTTCCGATCTAAAAATGAATCTAAGACAACCTCTAGATATGAGATGAGCCTCTGGGGTATACCCTAGACCAATTCCCCAATTCCTTTCCATCCAGGTAAATAAATAGTCCATCCCCACTCTTATACTAAGGAATTTCCCTACCAGGGTATGACCAAATAGGTCAGGAATTTGGTTCATCGCAATGTCCTCCCCCACCACTAGAGAAACCTCCCCTCCATGACTTTTTATGTCCTTATACTTTTTCTTCTTTCTAGGTCCTTCCTCTTCCTTACATAGGCTTCCATACAAGTTCTCAAAACTAACCCTAGACCCAACAAAACCAAAATCCTCAACACCAATCACGGTATCAAACAAGGAAGTTATTATATCATCAGTTGAATTGGAAAAACATGCTTTTTAGATGGTCAAAATTGCATTGAAAATATCACATCTCAATTTGATCACCTACATAAACCAAGTCCTGGAAATGGAGGTACTCTTGAATGTGTGGAAAGAGATGGAGGCTCCTCATAATTGTCTCAAGCCTGGCCAAATCCCATGGATGTACCAACACCACGAGCTTCCCATGTGCCATGGATCGAGATCTCAAGCATTTACTTTTGACATATTGCATAGGTCAGGCGAGGAGGCTTCGTCATCACCTAATGACCACGAAAAATTCTCCACAATGGAAACTACACTTGTTGGGGAACGAAAGATTTAGTCTTTAGATAAGAAGCCATCTAAGTAATTGACAAGTTGTACCTTGTCATCCATCCTAATTGGGATTGAATTCTCTCATCCACCTCTGCAGATCAAACCCTCCTCAATCCTTCTACCTAAGATCGA
The DNA here is from genome assembly GCA_000966675.3 of Picea glauca. Lineage (NCBI taxonomy): Eukaryota > Viridiplantae > Streptophyta > Pinopsida > Pinales > Pinaceae > Picea > Picea glauca. The sequence continues at coordinate 1,387,877 of JZKD02S1857109.1, read as the reverse complement.
CTTACAATCCTTTGATTTTCATAATCATGTATTGTTCATTACATATCTATACAAAAATAGCATAAATTGTTCAGTGTATATAGAGTTGTTGTTTTATGATTGTTCATAATATTTATGAAAAGTAAATTAAGATGGAAAAAAAAAGATCCCATATACATAAACTGGTGAAGAAATAGTTTGTCCTTCATTTCCCAATTATTCACTTTAGTATGTACACATATATACATTTACAACATGATAAATCTTCTTCATTGTAATTACTTTAATAAAAAAAAATCACAAAAAATGGGAATTTTATATCATTAAAAAGGTGTGGTCGAGACCACTGAGTACATAATCAGTTTAAAAAATACCCCATAGATCCCCAAAATATTGTTGAATACCTGGTGCTACATTGACTATATCGTTTCCCTTGCTAATTCTTCAAAACGTAGCCTATTATTATTCTATAAAGAGAATAACCGGTAGAAAATATCGTTGGTACATATACAAAAATTAAACATGAAGATTACATAATGATTTTAGATCAACTACCAAGTTCTTTCTTAATGTATGGCATTCCTTCTTTTTCACATTCCTCTGCCACGAGATCGTTGAGGTGTGAGACATTACACGTGAGAGACATTACGCCATTCCTGACTCATTTCTTGATTCGTGGTTGAAGTTGCCTACTAGAGACGATTGTTCTTTGTTCCCTTCCAACTGATTAAGTTCGAATTTCATTTCCTTCTCGGCGCATGCACCTCATCCTACAGTTGGCCTATCATATTTCTATGCTGAGATAGTGTTTCCAAAGAAAAGGAAACAATGGAGCTTAAGGCTCCCATCCTAATCTTCAATCGTTGGCGATCATCATCATCATGCTCCATTTTCTTGTCAGAGTCTCGCAATCCTCCTGTGACCTTCGAATTCATTTTTCTTGAGGTGAAGCGACTAAGCTCACCAGCGTTGCAAAATGACTTTCTTCCCTCTGAGAAGACACTCAAGGAGAATTCTTTTTGAACTAATCACCACCCTAAAACACAAAGAAAACGACCTAGGAAATTTGACCACAACTTGCATAGAGAGAGACCCCAAGTAGATGGCCACCCTTCCCAGCACAATAAACCCACCAAAGATACAATCCTAAAAAAAATCTAACTACCATATCTTCCAATTGTTGTTGTTCTGAATATAACCATATTTCCACCGCAAAGCCACTTAACCGCATGATTTGAATGAATGTACTCAGTGCAATTAGTTCATGCCTCGGCTTGTACCTTTCCAAACTGAAATAACCAGATTTGACTACCCTACATGACCTCAGAAGAGATCCTAATGATGATTGCTAATATTTGAGCCGATTTCCATAGCCCAAGATGTACCATCACATTTTCCTCATGAATATTTGGCCCACACCAGGCTTCAAACTCATTTGAGCTGATGTAATTCCCACTCGAAACCATTAACAAGGTGTAATGTCTCTCATGTTCAGATCTAAATGCTACCATCATGATGCCCTTTCTCCATATTATCAACATCCAGCTTTGATTAGTATGCCATGAAACCTCCACCACCTCCCACGCGTCAAACAAAAGGGTTCCTTGAGCGAGTGGAGTATAGAGGGAACTTGTTCACGACAAAAGAGCATAAGAATCCTCATGATTGACCCCCAAGAGATCAAGGGCTTTTCCAATTGCCCGATTGGCAAGTTCATCAACTTTGAAATTGTTATGCGTAAAGACATGAAAAAAACACATGAGAATACCAATAGAGTGAAGTCATATTTGATCCACAATTTTCTTTAATGCAAGATCTTGCGGCAAGGAGCCTAAGATCATAAGACTTATGATCATTTTGGAATCCCCAACTACATTCAATGTCTTGATTTGCTTATGTTTGACTAACAAAATTCCCTGAAATAAGACGTAAGCTTCGGCTCTATTATTATTTTCTATTCCCAAGTCCCAATATTTATTACGTACATTCATATACTAATTAATCTTCTTGTTTAAATGTTTAAAATGGTTTTACAATTTTATTTATTTGTATTTTTAAATTTTTATTAATTTGTATCTTGATTTCCATTTTTTTTTACTTTTAAAATATTTAACATAAATTCGACTACTCATTGTTTTTTTATTAGGATTAAGGTTTGTAGTGAATTTATTTATTTTTTAAACATTTCTACTCCTTTTTTTTAATTTTAAAATATTTAACAAAAAATCGACCACTCATTGTTTTTTATTAGGATTAATGTTTCAAGTGATTTTATTTATTTTTTAAACATTTCTATTAACTTTATAGTTTAGTTTCCATTTTCTTTATTGTTTTCTTATTTTATAAATTTCTTGCACAAGTTTTATAAATAAAACTATATTGGTCATCATATTTTATTAATATTTTAATTATTCAAAATTTAAAAATATGAATTTTTTTATTAAAACTTTAGTTTAAGATTAGCATTTCAAATATTATTTTTTTTTAGTAAATTTGATTTTATATGTTAGAGATATGAGTTTAGATCCATATTAAACTTAGATCTATCAAACACTAAGAGGGATCAAATTTATAAAGGTGTATTTTTTTAACCATTTAATTCTATGTCATAAATTAATTCTTTCATATTACCTGATAAAAAAAAATACACTTTAAGAAATTTGATAGATCTCTTTTAAGATGGATCTACATTGATTTAATTTTTTAGATCTTGTCATATATATATATATGTATGTTTGATAGATCTCTTTTAAGATGGATCTACATTGATTTAATTTTTTAGATCTTGTCATATATATATGTATGTAAGTAGTTATTTAATTTTTATTTAATTTTATTACATGACAACATCTCCCATACTAAATTATAAAGCACCTCATTACTCACAGTAAAACAATTTACAATACTAATTTTGACTTAATATGTTAGAGATACAATTTATAATACTAATTGAAAATGTTATCTATCAACTTTGTGTACATCCTTGAAGCCATAATAAATATAACTTTATGATAATTAAATTTTATGAAATAATCCTTTATGTTATAGGTTTATTCTAAACATAATGAATGAGGATATCGTTGTGGCAGAAGTGAACTGACATTTGCTTTACGTTTACCTCCATTGTGTGGAGACATGCCAACATAAATCTTTGGTGAGAATAATTATTAGCCGCGGGTATGAATCTTTGTAGAAAATATCATTTCTAGAGTAACAAGATCTTTGTGGAAAATGGCATTTCTAGAGTAACATATATAGATTCATGATGTAATTGAGGTGGGTTCATGTCTCAAATTTGTGTATTTGAAATGCATATATTGGACAATGCAAGTGATATGTTTTACAAAATGTATCATCAAGATGTTGCTTAGAGATCATTTGGTTCGTGATATAGATATAAGAAGTGGAGTAATTTTAGAGTGTTTTTTGTGTTAAAGTCATGATATTGAATGAAACAAAATTTTATTATTCAACTTTGGTCCATCTTATATGTTAAGAAATTAAGAAAATGGTTGATGTTGTTATGTTCAAAATTTTTGTCATTATGCTTAGTTAATAGTAGAGTTACTCTACAATAAGAGTTATTGCTATCTTTTTGACAATTTTAAAATAGTGTACTTATTAAAATAAGAATTTATCATAATTTATATCCTTACTTCATTGTTCGAGGTCATGGCATTGCTTTAGTGAGCTAACTAGACAAGAATACCAAAACCAATCTAATGGATGAGACTTCATCTAGTATCATGGTCTAATCTTGTGATTATGACATGTTTTACATGTATTAAATCTATCATGGTGCCAAGAGGGATCAAATACCTTTAGGTGAAAACCTTTCCTCAAGTTTTGCAAATGAAACAAGGTTTTCACCTTAAGGGATTCAACCCCTCTCAATGCATGATAGATCTAGAGTTAAGATGGATCTACACTAGTTCTTTACACACATACACACACACACACAAAGTTGATATTGAAATATTTTATTTATGGATGAAATTGAACCGAGGATCAAGCCAAAAGGAGAGGGAGATTATCGTTAATGGTGTATCAACCCACCAAACAATCCCTTAATTAATGAATTTTACATCAACGCATTTAACATTGGTATGTCATCACATGGTGAGGACCAACTGACCCATCAACATTCACATGGCATGTAATCCCATGCAATCCTCCCAACACTTGAAATTAATTCCAAAACAATACATCTATGTTCACACGCTTTTGTTTTGTCATCCATTACATCCCAGGATTGTTATGGGATAATGGCTTCAAGGTTGGGCAGATGACAGGGGATTCTAACATTTATTAATAGGATTTTCATTTCCTTTACTCTATGTTTGTTCTTTGTTTTATTACAGGGTGTTAGGGACCTACCAGGAACCACCTCCCTAGTGGAGCACTAGTCTATCTCAGGTTGTTGTTGGGCACAAAAGTTATAGACAAGATTTTTTTGTGGATTTGGGGAATTCCATTCATCAAATTGGATCACACGAGGTGTTTTCTATTTGATATCCAAACACAAAGAATTTTCCATGGCTTTGAGGATGTGGGGAACTCATTAGCTTCTATTTCCAAGGCATGTAATTTCTTCACAATGGGCGATTTCTCCACAAGGCATTTGATGGATTTGAGGGATTTGCAAGATATTCATAGACTTCTGTGAAGCCATGAAGAGCACATCTATTGCAACATGGCCTCTCTCAATATTTCTACCAAAATACATGAAATAGAGACCTAAATGGTAGCACAAGTAGAAGAAATTATGGGATCTTTGGTGGCATTAAAGCTACAAATGGATGTGGTAGAAGGTTAATGCAACCATGTTCAGAATTTAACTCTCAATATTCACAGAGGTGATTAGGAAATGGCCTTGAATCCAAGAATCTCAACAAATTCATCTAGAGTAGGGATAAAACGGGAAGAATATACACATCAATTCGAAGATGAAATGTAACATGTGAGCCAGGAAGGTGAACTACCCAATACAAGTTTGAAGGATGATACTAGTCATTATGCACAAGGCTGAATTAAATTTTTTTGATTACTTTAAAAATTCTAGGCATTTACCATGGAATATATAGCATAAAGAAGCATTATGTTATTTTGGATAAGGATAAGGCCATTCTACATTGTGGGCATGTAGAAGGATTTTGTATGGTCTACATAATTGCTACTATGTTTTTATTGGAACTATAATGTGATGTAATGTATGTTGTAGCATTTGCTA
>JZKD02S1857109.1:1361801-1376937 GCA_000966675.3 Picea glauca | reverse complement strand
CTTCTGGGCTGTCAAACAAAAAGACAAAAAACCCTTTGCCCACGAAATAAATCTTGATTCCTTCGTTGACCAAAGGCAGCCAATTCCTTTTAACCCATTCTTCAACTGCTCTCGGGGATGGCCATAATCCGGTGAACTGACCGATCAGGCCTTTCTCTGCAAGGTTCAGAGCTGATCTGCATATTTCTTCCTCAGGCAGGGCAACCTTGGGAATACTGTCCAGTTTTCTTACAAATTTCTGCTGCGGGCCAGAGACCGTTCGTTTTCCAGAGGCAGAAACCAGGGCCTTGAAGGCCGCGACTTCAGGGGGAAGGGGGGGAGGGGCCTCAGGGCCACCTCCAGACGCCATAAGGAGCAGACGGGAGGGAGGCGCGGGCGCGGCTAGGGCTGCACAGCGATGGAATTTTGAACATAAACCCTAGTATACTAAGCTCAATGCACTCGGTGCTCACTTCTAGTAGCTTTTAACTACTTAACAACATTATATTTGACACTAAGGAATCTAAAATCTCGTCGCATATTTTTCAATAAAAATGTATGATGGATGATCAAAATGCAAAGGCCTCTATATATGGACCCAACTGAGACAACTATCAGAAACAAAGATGAATTTGTAGATATCCTAATGTGGAACACGTTCATGGTTGTCCTTAGATTGGACTAGTTGAGTATCAAAACATACTTTGACCTATATGTTTATAGTTGTAGTAATATAAATTATCCCCCATGTCTTATCAAAGAAAATAATATGGCTGTGTGAACAACTAAATTACATGGAATTAGTTCCTACTTAGGAATAATAACAAACTCATAGATGTATTTTTTCCATATAGGCTAAAGTTTAAAATGCATGATAGAAGCATTAAGATATAGGTAGTTCAATTAAGATTTTATGCTTACATGTAGCCAAAATCTAATACTAATCACTTCACTTAATGCTACTAGTGTTGATGGGTTATCGACAAAAAGAAAGAGATTATTAAATAAAGGCTTCATAGTGAAACTACCCATCGAAAAATAAAATTAATACCCTAACATGAGAACGTGACAATGAAACCCTCTAAATTTTGGTAAAAAACTAATCTTGCAGTTTTAACTGCTCATGAAACTACTACTAAAGAACAAAACTAATACCCTAACATGAGAACATGACAATGAAACCCTCTAAATTTTTGTATTAAACTCATCTTTCAAGTCTAAATTGCTTGGAAACACTAATTAACCCAATTCATGTAACTATTTTCTGAATTTCATGTTTTATTTTTCCATGCTATTTTCATAATGCTAAGTGGAACTTCCTTCTTCCCCATCCTTGCATTCAAGGCATAAATAGAGGATATTTTGAAGGTTTGTTCTTGTGTCCTTGCATAAATATGCTAGAGTTATTCAAAACCAAATGTCCCCGGAATTTCCATAATGAAAAAGATATAATCACACCAAATAAAATTAACCCTTCGCTAGAATTAAATTTTCCCTTAAGGTGGGAAAGTTCACTTTCACTCCATGATGAGTCTCGTGCATGAATTCAAAAAAAAATGTTGATAATAGTTTTCGAAATTTTCCAATTTGCTCAAAAAATATTGGGTATTGTCCAATTACATATCTATTAAATCAACTAGAAGTTGTATTAGTTCTGTAAATATATTATGTTACTTGCAATTACAACTTTGTACTTTCTCTTGGCAAGTTCACATAGGTTGAGTAAATCATGAATTAATGGTACTAAAAATCAATTTTCTTGCCAATATAATTTAAAAAACAAGTGAAACTGCAACCCTATTTTGATTCTCAATATCAAAAAAGAGCATCAAATAGACTAGCATAGAAATATATTAACAATGGATTTATCGATCACTAAGAGGGATAAAAAAATAACTAGGTGAAAATATAATCTCCTTGAAATTGCATCATGTTGAGTCCTCAACAACCCCCCAGGTTTTCTTGGAAAAGTTGGGGAGCCTTTTTTTTTTATAAGCTGAACGAAGTTTTCATTAATTTGTATTGACCTCAATCCTTCATTTTATTTACACTTCTAACCACTTATTTCAATTTTTTTCAAGGCCATAGACCCTTTGATTTCATCAGCTCTAAATAAAGGATTAACTCTATTTCCCTTTTGAAAACATTTTTTTCCTCCCTTCCCACTTTCTCAATCGAGCTACGTTTTCTATCTTTTTTCGAATCAATGAACTAATTCAGAAATTAGGCACAATTCATTGATTGGACCTTGACTTTACCCTTTCAATATTCTTGCCTCCTTTGTATTTGAATCATGTTCGATCGACTTATTGGGCCTATTGTGTTATGACTTCTTAAAGAGTTTCTATTTTTTTCGAAAGGCCTTTCAATTTCTCCATTAGGCCTTTTCAGTGATTAGACCTCTCAACTTTGTTTCTGTGGAATGGTTTTCCAACTTTTAAAGTCGAGATTGATTTTCAAATCAAGCCCTCCTTTCAAGCTTCCTTTTTAATCTAAACCTCAATTAAGGAAACAGGCCTAAAATCCTAATTAGGTTGTTTACCCATTGTCTTTTGAAATGTCATCCCTAATTCCTAAATAAGGCTTGATCAATCAATCGATCCTCTTTTCAATTGCTACATTTGAAGTTGATAATCAATTTTGAAATGGTTCCCTTTTGTTTCTCTCGTTTGAATTCATGGTCCAATCTTGTGATTGGTCATGATTAAGGAATCGGTGCCTCTTTATTAAACTTTGTTAAGAAAATTGGCATGTCTTCATGATTGGCCCCGATTTTCAAATCAGGGTTTTCTTTTATGCTATATTCGAAACTCTCTCATAAATATTAGGCTCGATTTACAAATCAGTCCCCTTTTTATCCCTTTTAACTTTGAAATTCGAATTGCAAAGCACCTTTGATATGTGAGAACCATTTGATTTCAAACTCCTGCATTAAAGTGTAGGTCTTGTCACCGTATGTTATGATGGTGCCATTATTTAATTCCCTACCATTTCAAGCTTAGATCATAAATGTGAAACTGATAAGTTGGCCTTTTGAATTTGGGTATAATTTATTGCTCGAAACAATATATGCATAATTCGAATTGTCACACATTATCCAACTACACTTTTTTTTCCAATAAAAATTCACTCAAATTTATATCAGTAATATAAATTCATTTACATACAATACTCAAACCTGTAGATAACATGTGAACAGAAAAAATAATAGATCTGTCTCCTATCCTGTTATAACAGTCCCAGTGGTCCGAGAAACACACAGGATAGCGGTCGCTCAATGCAAATGTAAACAGACTTGCCAATGGAGACGGAAATAGAATACCGTGAGCTTCAAATACGATGGGAGAACAATCTAAATCAGCTCCCAGCCGAGGGAAGACTGAATAAGAGTGATCTGGAGGAACGCCAATGAAAAAACAACTGAGCAAGATAAGGATTATCCTTCAAGGAGATTGTAGGAAGAAATGTGACTCTCCATTCCCAAATCGCTATGGTAAACCGATAGCCTACCCACCACACCACTTAGTGCCCTCTTTGAGAGAGAATCAGCAGCCCTGTTGTGGGTCCTGGGTATGTGGCTGAAGTGTATGTCCGAGAAGTTGGTGGATAACTTCAACGTTTCCTGCTTCCAACCTTCTAGGTGGACAAAATTGAGCTTACAGGTTTGATTAATCCAATCTATAATGAGTTTTGAGTCACCCAATACAAGAATGTGATTTAAGTTCTAGATTTTTGCAAGTGTAAGCAAAACCCATAAACCCAAAAGCTCAGCTTTGTTATTAGTTCCAGCCCCACAATTTAAATACCAGTTTGTCGTCCTTGTCTGATGCGCTCTGAAAGTGCCTCCAACTCCACAGCAGAGGCCATCTGAAAGTGAAGCTCCGTCAAAACAAATCAGTATTGTGCCATCCGTCAACTGGTAATCACAAACTTTGTACTGCAATATCTTTTGTGAGGATGGCTGCCACTTGAAAATTGAGAGAATTTTGTGGACAACCGCTTGACAGGAAGGAGGCCGCCCCTCAAATAAAACCTGATTTCTCTCTATCCAGATCCACCAGCAAGTTAAGGCCGCCAAGGAAATTGGAGCCGATTTGTTTAAAAGCCAAGCAGCAAAACACTCGGATACAGAGTCACCCTTCCAGATGAAAGAAAGTGACAAGAACTGTAACAAGAATTTCCAAACGTACACAGTGAAACGACAATGAATCAGTAGGTGATTTAGACTTTCTGTGGCCAAAGTGCACAGAGGGCAATGGCCAGGACCCTGCCAGCCTCTTTTCTGGAGCGCCTCCCAGGTGAGTGGTCTGTCTTTAATGCAAAGCCAAATTTTTTTTTTTATATTTAATGGAATGGCCCAGCTCCAAATAGAAAAAAGCCATGGGATCTCTTCAATACTGCCAACAGTTTGAAGGAGAGCCGCATAGGCATTGCTGACAGTCAAGACACTAGATCCATCCCCCCCCGCCCACAGTAACTTATCGGGCAGATCAGTGAGCGAGACCCCTGCCGCTTTCAAAGCAACTGTGTAGGAATCCCACTCCCTAGCAGTCGGTGAAGGAAGCTGGAGATCGCTGCTAGAACTCCAACAATTCCAGAGAAATGCAGAGTTTGAAGGAACCTTAACCTGTGCTAGGAAAAAGAGGCCTTGTAGAGCGAGCTGTGACCTGAGAGAGGGCGAGAGGATGGATAGATTCTCCAGCCCTAGAATCTTATCCCTTCCAACTACACTTGATAGGTACTCATTTCAAAAACACATATTTCTTAGTCTCATTAAAAAATACTAGCTTTAACTTGAAATGTTGCATGCATCCCACACTAAAATCAAATGCATAATTTGTAACTAAAGCATATAAACATTTAGAACAATGTGCTCAAGGATTTCTTGAGTTTGAATATGAATAGTATAGATTCCACATTTTGATTAGATTGCCTATTTTTGGATTGCCTCCATGTTTTCATTTTTGAATTCATTATGACATCCTGAATGTGGTTTATTTCGAGGAATTTTCAATCGCTTTTCAAGTGTGTGTGGACCTAAATGCATGCAACTTATTTCCTTGTATTCTCATATATGCATTATCCTTCAAAAACAAAATTGAACTTAAATTTTATATCCTTCTTGTGAGTATTTAGTGTCCTGTATATTTTGAAGCGTGCTTGAGTTTGAACAATGATTTTTATTCGAAAAGTATTGAGATATATGACCACTTCAACATAATGTAGATCAAGTCAAGGTTAAGATTTCCTAACCTTCGAAAACTAGTTTTAATTCAAACTATTTAAATGAAATTTGACATGGTAATTGTTTTGATTTTCGAAGTTGACTTGATTTGCCTGCCTTGCTATTTTGTTGACTAACATGAAGGTATCTCTACGTAGCTCCAAAAGGATGTGGAAGAAGGAAAAATATGACTCGGGAGGATATGGAAATTGAGCAATCTACTGAACCAATTTTGATAACAAAGGAACTTGAGGAACAATGCCAAAAAAAAAAACAGACTCAAGAGTAGAACCATTGACTAAAAACGAAAATAAATCCACCAAGGGAAAGCAACCTGTCATAGACACTAGTAAAGATGTCAGGTTACCATATACTTAGATACCTCTTATACCTTCAAGTAAAGATGCCAGGTTACCATATACTTATATACCTCTTATTCCACCAGACTTGATGGTGCCCACATTTATAGTGAATTGTACCACCTAATTAAATATGGAAAGAGATTACCAAATGATACATAATTAAATGAAAGAGAAGAACAAGAAGAAGGGGTTGCGTAGAATTTGAGGAAATCCTATATTCACAATGATGCATCCTAGATATCTAGTTTCACCATGTGCATATATTTGATCCAGCATACAGTTGTCGGTACCAAACAAATCTTAAATGAATAGGGAAAGAGTATTGGCTCTTTTGAATTTATAAAATTTGAAGCCTATTATAAGATGTCAAAAGTTGAGATCTATTTTACAAATGATTGGGTAAGAAATTTCACCAGCACTCATAATTGTTATGAGATCTTTGCATAATGGTATGAAGAAGGTAGGACATTCAAAGCACTTGGTAAAAAACAATTTCCCACTCTCCACTTCAAATTAGGATATGTATGGGCTACCCAAATAGTGAGAAGATTATATCATGAAAACGATTCAACCCATATGAAGGTTGTTTGGTTTCATATGATTCATGAGATCACTAAGCAAGGTAAAATCTTAAATTGGACATCCATTTTGTCCAACTCTTTGGCAGAAGCCATAGGAAAAACTCAAACTAATGTACCTACGATACCTCTAGAATTTCACACGTCATCTTATGTCTTGAATGTGGTTTGTGTTTCCCATTAATTTACAGGACTAGGGTGGTTTTGGTCACCAAAGTAGCCCCCTATTCATGTTTACTTCAAAGATATATGGAAATGAAAGTACAAATACCCGTTTTCTCTCATTTGTGATGGCTTTCTTGCCCCCTTTTATGAACTTTTCTATTGTAAACATTGCCAAAGGATATCACTAGAAGTCATTGAGGTGTTGAAAAATATTGGAGCTTGCTACCTAGATGAATATTCTACTTACCTAAGAATTTATAATGCAACCTAGGCACCTCATACACTTCCTGCATATGTGTCTAACATGTTGATTATTCAAGAGATTGGTTATTAGACTGCCCTACATGTTTCTAATTTTTTCTTAATCAAACATCATAAGAAGTTGTGGCCTACTCATTATTGTACATAAGAATGTATGGGCTAATAGATTGATTATTCAAGAGATTGGTTATTAGACTACCCTACATGTTTTTAATTTTTTCTTAATCAAACATCATAAGAAGTTGTGGCCTACTCATTATTGTACATAAGAATGTATGGGCGAATAGATTCCACTTGGGATAAATTGGTAGGGAAGAAAATGAAGAAATGTCATTTTCCGTTAAAAAGGATTCAAATATATGATCCTTTGAATATTGTTGTTAGTCATATAATTGAAATGAAGAATGATTTACCATACCAACATGATAAGAATGGATATAAATGCAAAAGCATAGCAATTAATAATGAGGAAGTTTTAAACAAAATACAAGCTCTAGCAAAAGAGAAGAAAAGGAAGAAAAAATAAGAAGCTAATAAAGTTGTTGTTGAAAGACTAGATCTTTAGGAGAAGAGGAAAGAATAAGAGAAAAATATTATAATTAATGGAGATATCCAAATCATATGATGAGGCCAAGAAGAAGGCATAAGAACAAGCTAAATCTACCAAGAAATAAGAATTAGCCAAGTAGAAAGAAATTGATGCTAAATCTACTGCATAAAAAAGAGAGAAGCTAAGAAAAAAGAGAAAGAAGTATAAAAGGCCAAAATGAAGAAAGATATTTATGAAAAGGCTAGAAAATATGCTAAGGATAAAAAAGTGAAAAGAAGCTAAAGCAGAAGAAACAAGAAAAAAGGAGGAAGAATACAAATCACAAGCTCTAGCTGAAGCAGAAAAAGCGAAACAAGAAGAGTTGAATAAGAAATCATGGACATAAGTTGACGCTGAAAATAAAGGATATGAAGAAGGTGAACAAAATAAGCAAAATGTATTGAATGAAGGTAATGCTAAGATCCAAGAACAAAATGCCATGGAAGAAGTCTATGCTTATTAAGATTTTACCAACACTTTTGCAAAGATTCAATCCCTAGACCTTTTGATGAAATGGTGAATTTAGAATTGTTTACATTTGACCATCAAAGGAAACAAGTGACAATATAGATGCATAATTGCAAGAAAATTACCTTAGACCAAGAAATAGTGCTTACCACTAAGTAGTGATGTAAACAAAATGGTCAAGCCTTAGAACCATTGCAACTATTGGTCTTGCAATTTCTTAAGAAAATGTACATAAAGCCATTGATGTTGAGAATAATATGAAATCGTAAGAAGACAAAATGGCCCTACTGGAGAATTAGAATAATTACTACAAGTCCAACAAATATGAAGTTTATTTATTTTATTGACTATGCTTTCAAGGTATGAAATAAATAAAATATTGTTCATAAAGAGTTCTATGATAGAACTCAACATTTCTAGGTTGAAATCCAAGATATATAAAAAATAATGACTCATATTCAAGGTTAGAGGATTTCCCATGAACATGCATAGTTATAGTTTGAATGTATAAATAGTTGGAAAACTCCATGGATGTGATTCCTCTAGAAACTCTTGTTTTCACTAAAGTAGCTATGCAAGAGATTGAATTCCATCTTAAGTAATCGAAGGACTCAACCCTTAATACCCTTGGAGGAATTCAATGTGAATTAATAGACTGTGCCACAATGTGGCAAGTTACAAAGAACATGGCTCATGCTTGCCATCTTCCTTCTTGTGGAGCCAAAGATAATTCATTTCCACAAGCTTGGGTATATAAAGAATTGGAAGATTGTATTAACACAAATAGGAGGAACATTTCTTCTCTTCCTAACATTAATGAAGTTGTTATTCAAATATTTATTAAGGTCCCCACTAAGGAAATTACATTAATCAAGACTATATTGCATAAGCTTGAAAAGTTTGAGAAAAGAACGAGCCAAGGTATTGTGTCCTATAAGGCTCCTTTCAAATGACATAGTTTTCCCAAAAGTTATTCTCTAAATAAAACTTTTGAAGCTTGGAAATCATTTGTAGAAAATTATAGAAAATAAGAAAGGGAAGCATCCACTATTCAAGCTGGGGAGATCAATGGTCGGGGGAATTGAAGTGTTTTATCTTACTCTCTCTGTCTTTCTTTGTATAAATAATATAAGAAATGTGAACAAATGATTTTTTCTTAACATTGTAAACTTCTTTCAATATTAATTAAGAATCCAATCTGGACACTATTTGAGACTATTTTGGTGTATGTTGTGGTGTGGGACTACTCATTTACTTATGCTAGAATGAATGTAAGAATGTTTATTTTTTATGTAGACTATTCTCACGCAATGACGATTATTCCTTCTTATTGTTTTTCAAATAGTTACTAACTTGCGGATAATAAATTGTGACTAGTTATTTTAATTTGGGCTTTCTTGGTTTCAATTAATGGTTATCTTAATTATTTTCATCATTAATACTTAGTCAAATGTTTCCTATTTTAATCTCTGAAAATCATTATTAATTTCACATTCATTTTATGCTCTTAAATTTGAGCTAGGTGATTACTATAGAACTATATTATGTTGTTATATTTAGGATTGCATTTATGATTTAGATATTTGATACTCAAAGCTCATTTATCTATCGGTAGCTAGGCCAACATATAGGAGGAGCTTGTTATGTCAAATGAAGAAAAGGATAATTAGGCCTTAGCTTTGGGCAAACTCCCTTAGTTTGACAATGGACATTTGTCCACGTCAACATTTTGGTTCTAGAAGAAGGGTCATGCCCTTGTATGGCCAAATGTGATAGTAGTTTCCCACCATGAAGTTTTTATCAAAATAAAAATGTTTTATGTCGTCATATAATCAACCATGATTGGAATGAGTAGAAATACCTAGTCCTAAATTGGATTAACAATATATCGAAGTCGAATTCAAAAATCCAAAAGTTCCCCACTCATAATCACATTCTGAAACCGAACCTAAATACCCTTTGTCAGTTCATAACCTGAGGTTTGCACCTTTAGATATGTTATTCAAGCATTTTCCCATGAAATTGGACAAAAGTTGACTCTCTTGCAACAATTACCTAGAAGCACTAGAGCTCACATAAAAGTTTTCCAAAATGGAGAAAAATTCCTTTCTCTAATTCTTGATGATTTGATTTATTATTAATTAGATGAAATTCACGAGACTCTAGACTAGATTTGTTAATCCCTGGAAAAAGCCCCAGATTATGTATAAAACCCCTTATTAATACATATCTATTGAATTATTACAATTCTAGTGTTATATTTGTATGTCAGATAGAACCCTTCACGACACCCTTTCATTATAATTGTACCCTTTCTCTCCTATATATAAGCCAAGGAGACCTAGTCTTAGGATCATCTTATCTCATCTCATATTGTATTTTGATTTGGATATATTGTAAAAGGAGGTTCCCCCTTGAAGAGGACTATATTCATTGATATTTTTATCATTTTAAGGTGTTGGATCATAACATTTGGTATTGGAGCATCAATCCTAGGATTATCAAGTCATCTTAGCATTTACGCTAACTTTTTCTGGGCCACTTCAGATAGTGAAATTTGGAGGTTACTTAGAAGACATATCAAGGTACTTGTGGTAAAAATTGCAGCTTTTGGATTATTATAGGTTCGAAGATATATCCTATGGAAGATAATATTTTTGACTAATCCTGAATTCATTTTTAAATTAGTCATCTTGGGATTTTCACTATAAATTTTTTCTAGGAGGTTTCAGAAAATGAAACTTTGTGGAGACAGAGGATACATATCCTAGTATAGGTGGTCCAAATTTCAGATTAATTTTCACTATACTTTCATATATATAGTCCATGTAAGACAAGGCTTGTGACTAATTCTGAAATCCGTTTTAAAAGAGTCATCTTGGAATTTTCATTGTAACTTTTTTTCTGTGATGTTTATGACTATGAAATTTTTAGAATCTTGAGTAGACATAGCAATTACATTTGACAAAAATTTCAAATTTGAATCATTATTATTTGTGATATATATCTCCTCGAAGCTGGGGTTGTTTACTAATCCCAAAATTAGTCTTAAACAAGACATTTTGGTATTTTTGTTATAACTTTTTATCAATGAAGGTTCAAACTGTGAAATTTTTAGAAGTTTTATAAGTCATATCCGAGTATTATAGGAAGAAATTTCAGAATTATAAGGGCTCCAAGTTCAGAGATACATCAAGAAAAAGGTCAACCATCCATACATACTCTAAATTAAGGGTTTGAAAGGTATGTAACTTACAATTGACAAATTTTTTTATTGAAAGATCTGTTTTTAGTGATTCAAAATTTATGATAAAGAAAAAATAGAGGAGTATTATTATCGCTATTTGACATGGCTTGAAAAAATATGTTAACACCAATTAAACCTTCGGAAGTCTCATCTATAACTCATGAAGAAAATGAGGAGATACATAACAAGTTGTCCAAATTGGGGAAACAACTTAATTATTTGAGTGCTAGGTCAATAAAAAGTGATGAGTTGGTAAACTGACAAAGAAAAATTCAAGAATTGGAAAATAAGATGGAGGAAATGAAAAATAAGATGGATAAGAATAAGATGGATTAAAATAAAGAAAAAATACAAAAATCCATGAAGGAATTGAAAAATTCCATGTCTTCCATGATCTTTCATGCTCTAGATGAGAGACTCCCTAAAGTAGATATCAAAATGAAAGGAAATCATGAAAATAAGGAGAATAAGGTTGATGAGACTCAATCACATATGGAGGGTATTTTGTCACGTTTTGAGAGTACAAATTCTGAATCTCAAAATCATTATCATTCATTATTTCAAGATCCACATTATCAAGGCTTCAAGTTGGAACCAAGGAACCACTTTGTTCCGAAGATCAATATGAGGAAGTTTGATGGTAAAGATACTATAACATGGATATTCCAGATGGAGCAATTCTTTGATCTATACCAAACACCAATCTTAAAAATGGTACCTATTTCATCCTTGTATTTAGAAAATGATCAATTTGTTTGATATCAATGGATTTGTGAAAGAAAAAATAATTATACTATCTCTTGGTCCATTTTTATAGAGGAATTGATATCACATTATGGGGATATAAGAGCAATAAATTCTTTAGTCAATTGATAAATCTTCAACAAAAAGGCCCAATTACAAAGCACATCCAACAATTCCAAAAGCTCACTCTCAGGTTAACGAACATTCATGAGTATAATTTGTTATATCTCTTTATGGGTAATTTAAAGGAGAACATTCAACATGAGATGCATCTCTTCGAACCTAAATCCCTAGAACAAGCTTTCGGTATGGAAAGGAAAGTGGAAAACAAAAATATGGCTACTAAAAGGGTGGCTATTGACAACTATAAAGAGCACCATGTTTTCTCTTCTAAACTGACAAGGTTGACACCTCATCAAATGGATGAAAGAAGAGAAAAGGGACTATGTTTCAATTGTGACAACAAGTACAGTAAAGGGCATAAATGCAGTGAGAAGAAATTATTCTACATAGACTGTGAAGAGGAAGAATATCAAGAATTGGAAATACCATTGCAATATCTATATCTAGAAGAGACTAGTCCAACGCTATCTTCTCATGCATTGGTTGAAATCAGTACTCCAAAAACACTCAAGATACAAGGATGCATAAAAAATAAAAGGGTAACAATGTTGATTGATTCTTGTATTACCCATAACTTCATCAATTACAAATTATCAAAAGATCCCAGTTGCTTTGTATATCTGACACCAGAGTTTCAAGTGATGATTACATATGGAGGTACCATAAATTGTTCTAGGAAGTGTCATAGTATTAAGTTCAATATGGGGGGGTATTTTTTGGATAGTCCCATGATTTCCATCTAAATGGGGGGTGTTGATGTTGTATTGAGGGTCCAATAGTTACAATCATTGGGAACAACGACCCTTAATTTTTAAGATATTTTCATGAGATTTTCCTTAGAAGGCAAGGAAATTAAGCTTAAAGGTATCTAAAGGAAACCCTCTAAAGTGATAATATCTAATAACATGACAAACATACTCAAAAAGGGATATCGTGGTGTAATTGCACAATTGTGCTCACTAGATGTTAAAAACATCTATACCCTCTGCTCCAATGGATCTCCAAATGGTTATCAACAACCAATCCAATGTATTTTGAGAGATGTTGAAGGGTCTTCTATTGGCTCAAGATCATGTTTATGTTATTCATTTGCAACTTGGAAGTGTACCACCTAACATTAGGCCTTACATGTATCCATATGCATAGAAGAGTGATATTGAGTGTATGATCCAAGAAATGTTAGAGGTAGGCATTTTAGTCCATATATATGTTGGGAGTGAAAGTAGTATGCTCCTACTGACTTCACTGTCTCACCCTTGTTTCATAGGCAAGTGTCATAGGTTGCTACAAAATCCTAGATGTCTATTTTCATTCCTTCACAAAGAATAAGAGCTTAGCTCTTTTATATTTTTTATGAAATCCAAAGTGAAATGTTGTAGGTGATGAAAGAAATTCCTCTAATACCCTTGGTTTTAAGGAAAAAAGAATTACCAAAAAAATGTGCCCTTTATACCTCAATGTATCTTTCTATAATGCATATCATTTAGGAGGGTTGGGATCTTTCTGAAGGCTTTATATGAGTCGAATTATAGTTTCATTTACCAACCAACCTTGATATTTTTCTTGAAGCCAACCGATAATGGGTAAATATAATCCAAAGAGGGATCCATCCTCCTTGAATTTCCTAGATTAAGAATCAACCACAACATATTTTTACCCCTCTTATATATAATGTCATAATTGTACCCCAACATATTAGTAACCCACTTATGTTACTCTAGTGATGATCACCTTTTTTTATATAAAATACTTCAAACTATGATGGTTGGTCTTGATCTAGAAATTCCACCCCGTGAGATACGGCTGTATTATCACAAAATATAGCACTTTTGCAAAGCCTTCACAAGGTGCTTAATTAGTGTAACATATGGAAGTATTTTCCATTGTCACCTAAGCAAGTACTTCCCTTGTTTTAGTGAAGGATAGAGATCCAACACAAGGGAGGATTCCCTGACAACCTCAAAGGATCCTATAGCAATATAAGGAAAGTCTACAACCCCTTATCTTTTTTACTTCAATATCTAGGTTGAGGCTCAAGGCAAGGTCAAGGTGAATTAGACAAAGAAAATTGAACGTGTGTGTGAAGGGATTTTCTAAGACAATCAATGACAATTACCAAGTTGAAAGAGTAAAATAAATGCCCAAAATACTAGCTATCAAAAGGAAAGAAAATTATGAAATAAGACTTGAAACATAGATGATTCACTTGAGCATATAATAAGTTTATAATAGTAGTAGTGAATTAGTCCTAAAACTAGTGAGAATGCAATGGAAAATATTTTAAATGATAAATAAAGACTAACAAATCATAAGATAATGTGTGCTGAAATAAAATAACATGTAACTACCTTAAATAGATGCAATGTATTAAACCCTAGTGGTTGAAAATGCAATTAATGCAACAATAAATGATATAGATTATTCTAAACAATAAATGAAAGGTGTTAGGATAGGAATAATGGTAAATAAATATGCAATGTAAATTTCCTAAAAATAACACAAGATGTTGGGAGAGAGAGAGAGACCTAAAAATAGGGTTTATATCACTTTAAACAAGAGAAATACTAGTGCCTTTTCAAATCCTTGGGCATATGGAGTCAATACTACTTCAAAAAATGATAAAAGGAAAATAAAACTCAAGAATTAAATTTTGGGGGGATGTACAATCACAATCCCTAGGTCTAATCCTTTAGGAAGATAATTTTATGGGGATATACAATCACAAGTCCTAATTCCATCCTATTCCTTCTATGACTTTTAACAAGAGATCAAAATGGAAAATAGGTCAAAACCTAGAGTAGTACAATAACAATCTCTAGAATTTAACCAATAAAGAAAAGTTTAGGGGTATGTACAATCATAATCCCTACATTTGGCCTTATATGCTTCAACAATCTTAAGCTGAATAAAAACAAGGAAGGGGATGCACAATTACAAGCCTTCCTAGGGTTTTAAAACAAAAATATCCAAGGAGAACAAGATAACATGTAACTTATCAACAATTTGATAGAGCATCTTCTTAAAACACCATGAATAAACCATAAATACTTGGAAATAACACTTATTGACCAAGTCACTATGCATGAAGAATCTCTAGAATAATAATTATCCACCAAAACAAGAGAAACATCCAGAAGATCACTGTAACACACCCACTATCATTATTTTTTAAAAATTTTGGGGTTAATCTCCCACAATGGGGAATCTCTAGAAACCCTCATTAGCGAAGTGCCAATCCCTGGTTCAACATCGGGATTCGGGGTTTCGAAAGTCAAAATTCCTTCACCCCCATAACTCGCGATCCTCCGAATTCTGAAGCGCTCCTTAAGCATTCGCTCCCTAGGCTAAGCCTGTGATTCACTGTCTTTACGACCGTGGTCTTACCTTCTTTCGGGG
>JZKD02S1857109.1:1297977-1314248 GCA_000966675.3 Picea glauca | reverse complement strand
TTTTATTTTTTATTTTTATTTTTTTTCTCTGGGTTTTGTAATGCTTCCTTCATGTGATCTCTTCTTGAAGAAAGAATGCACATAATGTCTTGGGCCTTGAGTGTAAAATCTATGCTAATCTTTGTACTTGATATGAAGGAATAATCGAACTTTGATCTTCTTATTTGGTGAAAAGGAATAATCTTACGTTCATGATGAAAGTAAGGAAGGAATAATCTTACCTTCATTGTATATTTTCTTACTTAGTGAGAAAGGAATAATCTTACTTTGTTCACAAAATTGAGGAAGGGATAATCTTACTTTGTTCACAAAATTGAGGAAGGGATAATCTTACCTTCATTTTAAAGTTGAGCATTGACTATGGGTAACTAAATCACCCCATTTTTGGTTAGTCGCATTAGTTCAGCGAGTCAAAGTTCCACATGTTCTAATCATTTTTTCAAAAAACCAATGATCTAAGTTATCTTGAAATTGGCCAAAACTCTCAAGGGAAAAGTTCCATGGGAAAATTTTCCATCACATGGGTGAACTCTAACTTCCGGCATAGTTCCAACCAGATTTAGAGCTGAAATTTCCCCCAAAAATGGGGCAGTTTGAGTGCCACTTATCCCACACTGTAAAATTGACTAAGGAAGGAACATTACCTTCATCGTAGAATATATTAGCAAGATGATTACATACTGAAGAATCCTACTTTTCTTATCATGATCGTTATGGCTTTAGCAATATGATTACATATGAAAGAATCCTACTTTTCTTATCGCGACCATTATGGATTGACACATAAAAATTCCCTTTCACATCACCATAGCTTTGTTTGGAATGCAAATTATAGCTATTCCAATGAAAGATTAAAGAAAAGAAGAACCTTGAAAATAGTAAAAGTGCAGTCTGTCTTTGGGTACAAGGGTTTGACATATTTGATTTTGAGGTGACAAACCAATTCAAGAATAAGAATTGAACCTAGCTCCAGCCTCCCTCCATGACATAAACTACACACAAATAATTCAATATTCAATTTAACAACTAAAACTCCAAATTACCATTAGTTTCTTTGCTTTTTTCTTCGCTTCTCCTTTCAAAACCCCTTTTTTTTTCTTTGACGACTATATTCTAGTTCATTTACACTTTGGACACCTCTAATGTGAAATGAAAAAGAAAACATACTACCTTCCATAAATTATCTTGAATGGATCATTATATAATTTTCCATCTATCTTGGTACTTTTTGGGTGGAAAAATTAGAGGAATTGGTTTGTAGGGCCCATTTTAGTGGTAGGTCCTAGTTGGGATATTTGGGGTTCCAAGCCTTCCAAATCCAGCTTGAGGTATCAAATGGAACTTTTTGGGGTCAATATTTTGCAAGCATAGCTCTTATCACCTCAACGTCATTCTATATATAGGAGCTTTCCAATAGTTCAAAAATCACCTCAATTAGAGCTCGTATGCGAAAGTTATTCCTCGTGCAAGTTTACCTACCTTCATGACCACCATGGTATTAAGTGAATGTCATGCCAACCCCCATTACTCAAACATGTGGGGCTATTCATGTGTGGACTTTCAATAATATTCTAGAGGGGCCAAAACCCTAACATTAATTGAGGGTGGAGGCATGGAAAAACTCTAACCCTAGACGACTATCATGCTATGTTAAATATTGGGATGCTACGAAGAAAGGAGGTTGCATTCTTGTAGTATTATACTCGTTCCATAGTTGAGTAGAGCCTCTAAGAGTGGGATTTGAAAGCATAAAAGAGGAGGTCAAAGATTCTATAGCAACCATTTAGGCCACATTGTCATAAGAAACTTCATAGAGAGTGCCCCTTTCTTTGTACTTGCATTTTATAACTGAAGAAAAGAGAGCAGAGCATAGGCCTTACCTTCTAGTTGGGTTTTCTTTGTACTAGGTTTTCTAGGAAACATCTTGTGTTCGTTTGTGTGGATGGTTTGTTCATTTTCTTGTTCTTTCATTTTCAAATTTTAGTTATTTCATAAATTTGAGTATTAAGCTAGTAATAATAAATCTGGGATCTAAGGAAATAAATTGCATAGTAAAAATTTTAGAATATTGCAAGATTTGTTGGGACAAATTGTTCTAGTTGAATATTCACAACAATTTACGAGTCTTGAAGGGAAAACAAGGATTCAAATTTGATCCCTTGCTCCCTCCATTACCTACACTATAAACAAATGATTCAATTTTCAATTTATCAACTAAAACCCAAAACTACCATTAATTTCTTCTTTACCTTTTTTAATTTTCTTCAAACCTCCTCTTTATAGACTATATTCTAATTTGCTTAGATTTGGACACCTTTAACATGAAATGAAAACAAAAAAACAACCCGTGAAAGGAAAATAAATTGCCTTCCACAATAACTTAGAATGAAAGAAAAAAATAACTACTTACCTTTCATTAACAAAATAATAACTTTGCCTTCTTTTACCAACCTTTTTCCTTTCTAATAATGTAATAAGTTCATTAAGTTTGTCGAATGAAAGAAAGAAATAACTACCTATCTATGAAAAAATAACTTTGTCTTTATATCAAACTCTTTTTTTTATTAGTCCCTGTCGAAGGCGTAGAGAGACTATAGCGATCGATAATTCGTTGACTTCATATTAATATGTCCTTTGACTATAAATTTTCGCATCATATGTATTGTTCGAACTATAGAAGTAAATTTTTTTTTTTATATATAATAAAAAAAACCTTATATGGCATTGTCTCATTGGAGAATATATTGGACGTCTTATTGCCATCTTCATTGTTCCCAATGTTGTAAAAGTTTAGATATCCAAAGTTTTGAGCTTAGACGTTGTTTTTTAATTTTTATTACATTTTTACTAAAATGTTTACATACCAAAATTTATGAGCATTGACGCAGTTTTTTAATGTTTTTATTATTTCTATTTGTATTGAAATGTTTACATACCGAAGTTTTAGATCATTGACATGTTTTTTGAGGTACTTGAAAAGGCCTGACAACTTAAATGTTTATATAGCACGGGGTCCTTAAACATGCCTTACAGCTTAAATGTTTGCATAACGCAAGGCCCTTAAACAGCCTGAAAACCTTAAATGTTTACCTAAATAGGCTTCTCACAATACATTTTTCCTTGAATTTTTCCATACAATATTGCAATGAATTTGGACAATATTATTGTCCACCGCTAGTTGCATAGCCATTGTATGTTTCATACTTCTTCTATGCTTAGAATGCAATTTGGTCATCCTTGAAGATACATACATTTTTTACTGGTTCGGTGGGTTCTTCTTGTTCGTTGGTTTGTCAGTTGTTTCTTGTTGTTTGGTTCAACTTTGCAAGGTTGAGGATCTGCACCTGTGGTTGGACCTGTTGGTGCTTGTTACTTTCTTTTGTTTACTTCAACTTTGCAGGGTTGGGGTCTTGCATCCACAGTTGGAGCTGTTTTTTTTACTTTGCGGGGTCCAATTCCTGCACCCACAATTCAACCCGCGCTTCTGTTGTTCATCGTTGCAAAGTAAGTTTCGATGCCATAATTTATTTCTATTCGTTCTTTGTTGTTTACTGTTTGCAGTTTTCAAGTAAGAATGCTTGATTATTTCTACTAGCATGCTCATCATATGTTTTAGGTTCCTTCTGTGTTTGGGATGCAATTTGGTAATCATTGGAGATACATATGTTGTTTATTAGTTCAATGGTTTTTCCTTGTTCATTGGTTCGTTGGTTCATCGGTTGTTGCTTGTTGTTGTTTGGTTCAAGTTTGCGAGTTTGAGGTCCTGCGACTGCAGTTGGGCCTATTCGTGCTTCCTCATTGGTTTTTTGCTTGCTATTTTATTTTGTTTGCTTCAGCTTCGCAAGGTTGGGGTCCTGCGCCGGCAATTGGAGCTATTTTTTTTTTTCACTCTGTGGTGTTCAGCTCTTGCACCCACAAGTGGACCTGCGGTTCTGTCATTTTCCGTGTCTGGAGAAGTCAAGATCTAACGCATGTCTCGTGCCCACCTATCCTGCTCTTAAATTTTGCTCCAATTTTTTTTCGTAGCTCTGAACCATACCTACATGCCTTTGCAAAATGTTCTTGTAGAAGAAAAGGATATTGAGATGGTGCTAAAAAGAGTGGTGTTTCGTGGATTGCAAATTGCAATATTTAGTTTCTATGTTGCTTGGCGTGCAACATTGCTAGCATAATGAATGTGTTCTCAAATGCATCACACCATTTACATTTGGACGAAACCATTATCATTATAGGATACTTTAGTGTTGACATGATACAAAATAGTGGGATAATAAATAATTGGACAACTACATGTGCAATTACAATGTCCGCTATCTTTTTGTTAAGATAAAACATGTGAAAAGCACACTTATTAACCATATATGGTGAAATGTGCCCATATCACAATACAACCTCTTTATCCTGTACACAGAATGGTCTGACCATGATACAATTTGTCTTGTACTTGAAATATGATATGTACATCAAAGATATTGCAAAATTATATTTCCATGTCTCAAAGCATATCTGGATACTTTGCTGCACAAAACCAAAATCATTTAGCTATGGCCATGCAATTTCTTAATATTTTCTGCCTTGTAATATATTTTGGGCAGGAAAAACTCTATATAATTATAACCATGGATCAAGAAAAGCAAAGTTCCATGTTTATAACTACCTTTTATTCTATTCATTAGATTCTCATTTACTGTATGTACATATTACTTATTCTCCCCTGCAGACCAGCTTCCATTCATGTTCATTGTATTTTGTGCATTCCCACATTGAAACAAACAGAATAACTGGAGAAGACGAAGGAGTCTTTACCACAAATGTAGAAGAGGAGATACAAAGGTGCATGCTTGTACTGTTATTTCATATTCCATTATTTTGTATTTCATTTATTGTTTGTATATGTGTTCACCTAATTTATTGTATGTAGATATTGTGTATCATCCTACATAATAACTTATCTTCATGTCATTTGTATTCTCTATGCCGCTACATTGAAATAAATCGAACTCTGTTTATTTTTTTACATGTCTTCCTGCATACCAACTTACCTTCATGTCCATTGTATTTTTGTGCATTGCTACATTTAAACAAACATAATAGTTGGAGAAGACAATGGACTATTTTCCACAAATGTAGAAGAGGAGATACAAAGGTGCATGCTTCTACTCTTATTTCATATTCCATTGTTTAGTATTTATTTTATTGTATGTATATTTGTTCTACTTGTTCTACTTCTTTGCACCTAATTTATTGTATGTAGATACTACATATATTTTTACATAGTAACTTATCCTCATGTGAATTTTATTCTCTTTGCTGCTACATTGAAATAAATAGAAGTGTATTTATTTTTTTTACATGTCTTTCTACATACTAACTTACCTTCATGTCCACTGTATTTTCGGCATTGCTACATTGAAAGAAACAAATTAGTTGGGTAGGAGGAGGAATTTTTATATGCCACAACAGAGGGGGATGAAGTATAATCTTCGAAAAGGTATACCAACTGTGATAGTAAAACAAACACACAAAATAGGTGGGTGGATATAATATTAGACTAGAAAATGATGATTTGGAAACAATGGGCCTTTGTTGAGACTTCCCGCTTCCAAACATTTCCCTCCCCATTTCTAATTTTCCCACTTTCTATTATCCCCTTTTTTCCCCTCTTCTATACTTAACTGGATTCCCCTTTGTTTTTCTCCTCTACTTTCGCTTTTTGGTTTCTTTGCTTAGTCGTCTTTCCGAAAATGTCTAGGTGTGCGAGTTGGCAGACTCATGGGTTCACATTTATACTCATGCTTCTATATCATGACTCCGACGGATGGTTTCCTCATTCCATACTTAGCCACTTTTTCGATCGCGGGTTCCTAGGCTGGCGATTTCAAGATTGTGCCTCTAGCCTCGGAGGTTCCACGATATACAGATTGGAAGCCATACCACCCCCCCCATGATGCCTTATTCCATGTTACACATTTTTGCAGTCAAAAAATTTGAGGCATACAATTTGTCTATTGGGTCCTCATGTTTCCTGAGTATCCCTTGACACCCTATTTCATATTCCATCTCCTTCGACCCTGTATGTGAAATTCAAAAAAATTATGGACAATATACAATGCATATGCTTACTTATTCCTTCTGATGTTCATATACACATGCTTGCATCAGAAAAAGTTGGACTAGTGACATGGCCATGAGCAGACAATCATCGCAAACATCAACAGACTGACAAGGCCAAAGGTAAAGATTCATACATTGTGTTCCTCACATGTTTACCAAACAAATATCCTGAGCTATTTATTCATCTATGCCATGATAAATATTTTGATGTCATCAACAACACATAATTTGTAGTTCACAACAAGTATCAATGAGCGCAAGTGAGACATCGAACATAGCGCAAGTTCCGCAGACTAAGAGGTCTGGTTTCAAAACTCTGGCTCCATACTTCATCCAAGTTGTGCGTCTACTTGTACATTTATTCCAGGAAAAAATAAAACAAAAAAATAATGCAGACTACCATTCACATCACTTTTCCTTCAAAAAATGTCACCAGGTCTAAACTTATAACACCCAAAATACTATCAATAGAGGGCTTGAACAACCACCGAACTGGACAAGTGTTCGTCGGGGACATAATGGTCGTCTATAGCACCTACTTGGACAAGGAAAACAAAACTAGATCCATTATGCATGATGACATGTCAGACAATGAAGCCCTGATGACAGTCACACTGACTATTCCCACACAACTTATCTAGAAACATGCAGAAAAGATATTTCCAGGTAATGGGATATCCATTACAAATTTTAATATATTTCCCAAAACAGTATATGACCATGGTGATTGTGATCAGATTATATTGCTCAACAAAACAAGAATTGTGGAAAATATTCCCGCGGTTTGTTCAAAATGTCATTTCATCACGAACACAAAAATAAACCAACTTGCATAGAGAAATGACACTTACCTAATCAGAACCATTGGTGCAACTGTCACACTCGTGAGAAAACTTGGCTTGCAACACATTCTCCATATAAAAGATGGAGATTCAGACAATGACAAGGAAATGGTACCGTTCTCCATATCCAGTTTTGTCCTATACTTTCACATGTCCACGTATCTCGGTTATGTTACACAACTATTGCACTGTTCCATGTTGCAGTTGCAATTGTTCGACACCTATTCAAATTTGTTTTCCTCAATGGAACAACAATTGCATAAAGGTAAATTTCCACTTATTCTCTTCAAAAATATAACAAAGAAAAGAGATGTTAAAGAAATGATATTTCACACAACCCAAGCAACATTTGTAATAGAATTGCAAATAGACATAGTATAGTATCTCCAGAAACTAACTAGCTCTACAAATGTTGTGCATATACATCTACAATTTCATCCTCACTTTGCTCATAAAAATTGCCTTCACCAATTTTCTGCAGTTTTTTTTGTTGTTGTGCAGTTGTATATTATATTGTTCAATATATTAACTGTTATGCTCACGTGCCCAGGTTGAGGGTGCTTTGGTTGTAGCGAATGAGTACTCGACCCCCTTCGAGCCTGTATGTGCCAAATGCAACTCTCCTTCTTCTGCCTCTGCTTTCATAAATGATGGTACAATTGATTGTCTACGATGTAGTAAAAAATGCCATTACATATATAGACATTGCCTCAATGATGCTATCTGAACCATGGGAAACACAATTGTACATTGTACAATTAGACAGCCTCTATTACAAGATGTGCTTCCTGGGTTAGCAGAATTGCCATATGAAGTATACCTACAGAAAAAGGCAAACAATGTCTACATGTTGCGCCACTTTTGGGTCCATAGAAAATTTACCTTAAACAAGGAAAATGCAATACTGCATATCGGTTGAAAAAAAATAAAAAAATCATATCAAGCTTTGGCAGGAAATGAAAAAATATCATGTGTATCTGTAATTTTTCTTCAATACCCAAATGAATGTTTGTGGGACTCGAGTTCTTTGGAATTTACATCTATGGCTGTAAAATTTTCTTTCGAGAGATTTTGTCTCTTTTGTGCACTTGAAAAAACAAGGAGAAACTAACTACAAATCAAATCGTTGTTGTTGTTATTTTGATGTTTTTTTGCATCTCCCAGCAAGAATTTTTCATATTTGTTGGGGTGTCCAAATGAAAAAAAATGATGGTTATTTGTACATTTGTTGGAGGAGTCTGCACTTTTTTGGGTTCCCAAATTGGAAAAATGTTTTCCAACTATATAGCCATGGAATGATTTTTTCATTTTTTGGGTACCCAACTAAAAAAAAATGATCTCCAACTATACTTTTATGGTAGGATATCTGCATTTTATCGGTGCCCTAATTGAAAAAAATGGGCTCAACATGGGTTGAAGCATGAGCTTGAGATCTTCAGAACTCCCTATAGAGATTGGGGAGTTTGGGCATTGGAATTCATATAGGTAGGTGTATTTATTGCTGATGTACAAGCGCATAAGATTGTTCAGTCCATAAATGGGAAGCATGAGGACAAACCCCATACAAAGTATCCAACTATGAATAAATCAGGCCCATCCTTTGAATCGTCGAATTGGATTTCTCCTCTGCGTGGAACCATCAGGCATTTCCAATAATATTGGAAATTTGGCATTGTTAAAACTGGTAGTGATAGAGCATGACACTATCAGAAGCAAATGCCCATAGTGATCTTTCTTCATGGTAAAATAGTAATCGCCAAGTTTCTTATTCCCCATTTGGGGGTTTGGTTATAGTTGGGATACAATGATGAAGCTCCACTGGTTTTGTATTGTCTTGTGTTTGGCAAACTTTTGTTCATATCTCATGGCCCCAGTTATTTTCTCATGGGAACATATAACATATGTAAGAGAAAACCAATGCCACATGTTTTTTTTTATATCAAATTGTTTGATGCATAGGTCGATGCGTACTGATCTATGGACCCTTGTGGGATCTCACTTGATGCCTTCCATATTCATGCGTTTCCTTGTGCCTCGGCTTTCAATACATTTGGTGTTTACTTGACTCTTGGTTGTATGATTCGTTCTGGAAAATTAATGATACATTCAGGATCTTGGAATTTTTTCTATGATCTTAAAGAATATATAGAACCCGCTTTGCCTTTTAATATAAGCTCTTTGATGCAAATGTAGTATGTGGCTCATTTTAGCACTTTTCCTTGATCGATGAACTTAGCAAAATTCATCTCCAGGAATATTTTGAAATAAAAGGATATATACTATGTGAAGTCCAATGGAACTATCATATCAACCATAGAAAATTACAATTCAAATTCAAATTCATCTTAAAATTCAAATTTTTCGTTGTTATACTTACGGTGAAGTTGATGGTACAATAATTTTACTTAAACATCCCAAAATCAATTTTCTTGTGGCTTTTCGATGCTTCTCTTATGCAAACACATCCCGGAAACTATAAGCATGGCTCACTTTATCTATTCCTTGATTGAAGAGCTTGTTCACATGTTTAATGCACTTCATAGTTACTGTTAAGACCATCAATGGGGTTTTCTTACACCAATTCTCACTTCCAAAAATTTCCATCCCCTTTCTTTTTTCACTCTGCTTTCCCTTTCTGGGTACTTAGTCATTTTTCGAAAAATGTCCAGGTGCGTGGGTTGGCGGATTCACGTGTTCATATTTCCACTGATACTTTTATATCATGAGTCCAATTGATCGCTTCCCCGTTCCATATTCATCAAACATTTTGGATCGCAAGTTCCAGGGTAGGCGGGCTCAACTTTGCATTTCCATTGTTTCACCGCCTACAAACAACAACCGTACTTCCCCGATCTAAAAGTTGACAACCAACTTCCCCTTTCTTTTTCTTGTTTACTTTCCCTTTATGGTTACTTAGTCGTTTTTTAGAATGTCTCTTTCTTTTATATACAACACCCCAAGTTCCACAATATACAAATTGCCCGTTGGAGTCTATCATTGTCCCCTATTCCTTGTTACACATTTTGCAATCAAAAGTTGGGATACATACAATTTGACCATCGGGCCCTCACGTCTCTTGAGTAGAACTTGTGGCCCTATTTTCAAGCCTGTCAATATGCCCTGTTACGAGTATGTATCATGCTTTTATATCACGAGTCTGACCAACCACTTACCCATTGCATACTTGGCCACTATTTCCATCGTCGGACCCTGACCAGGCTTGCTCAACATTGCGCTTCCATTGTTCTGTGACCTGTAAACAACACCCAAAATTCCGCGATATCCAAATTGACTGTTGAAATCTGTCATTGTGCCTTGTTCTGTGTTACACATTTTGCAGTCAAAATTTCATAGACATACAATTTGACCATCGACCCCTCACGTCTCATGAGTATAACTTGTGACCCTATTTTGAAGCCCATTCAATCACTTTCCATACTTGGCCATTTCTTGGAATCTATTTTGCAGGTTGGAGGGTCGAAAAAATGCGCAATGCTTAACCGCTCTTCACCATCCTTGCCACCTTCTCACTTCTTTCTAAATATGCAATTATTAATCTTTAATGTTAATAGCTCATAGTGCAGGAACTGTTAAGATTGTCATTAATGTCTAAAAGGCTGGAGAAGATTTTTCATTAATACAAATTAAACCAAGATTTGTGGAGGGTTGTGTTATCCTTTCCAAGTGTTCATTTCAAGCATCATGCAATCTCTTTCGCACATCGTCCAGTTGGCGCCTTCACGAAATCTCTAATCCTTAATTGCTCTTCGTTGTCACTGCCACCTTCACACTTTTTTCTAAATATGAAATTACTAAGATTTAATGGTAACAACTCATTATGCATGAACCGTGGAGATTTTCATTGATCAGCGAAAGGTTCAAGGAGATCTCTGATTGATACACATTAAACCAAGATTTGTGGAGGGTTATATTATCCCTTCCGAATGTTCATTTCAAACATCATCTGGAGAAAAAAGACATTCTCGTTAAATTATGGCAGCAGTTCGACAACAGTTCTATCCAAATATAGTAAACACCTTTGTGCATGATGACCAGAAGTTCCAGTGCTCCAGGGCATATTCTTACTACTCATATCCCTCCACCCAGGAGAAAAAAATGAGATGGTCCCTTGGTGCACCGAGAGATATATTTCAAGCCAAAGAATTCCAAGGCAACCCCACCTGCTCAGAAAACCAGCTCGCCTACATTGATGGCTAGCACAGAGGTTGATGTGGTTGATTTCGAGTCAGAAGAAGATGATCTGATGAACAATGATACGACAATGGATGACGACAATGCAAAGGTTGTTACCACTCCTTCTCCCAAATTGAAATAAACCATAACGGGGGGAACTTCCCGACTCAGCGATGACGTCCCTGACAAGACCAAAGGAAGGGATTTCATAAAATAAACTGACACTGAACACAATAGCCTCTTTGCAGCTCGAGAGTAGGAATTCCAAAGGGCCAAATTACTCTATTCTGGGGGAAAGTATTTCACTGTAAGGAAATGGTCTCTTGATTCTCCCAGAGATATATTTCAAGAAAAATAATTATTCAATTGTGGGACCACTCTCTTGTTCTCTAGCTATACAATTAACATCTTAGGGGATGAGGACCAGAACTCCCACTGGTGTAAGGAATATTCCTACTACTCATCTCCTTCCACCCATAATGGACTAATTTGGGCCTCTGGAATTGCTCATGCAACCTGTGTCCCTGAAGTATTTGCCTATAACGAGGGGGTCTCTTGGTCCCCTCATGCCCAAAAAGAATTAATTTGACTTCTCGAATTGCTCGTGCAGGCTGTTTCCCTGAAGTATTCGACTATGAGGAGGTGACCTCTTGGTGTGTCCTAACTTTCAGTTTCGGGCTCTTCCACTTGCCCTACAACATTTTTCGTCTTCTTCCTCATGGGATGCTTGTGAGAACTATCAATTTTACCGTGAGGATGGGTTCTTATGTCCTCCTACATTTGAAAAATTATGGGTTGCTTTCTTGTTGGGGTGGGCAGTTGGAGCAATGTTGTGGGATGTCGTGCTCTTCGTAGTGGCAGCCATGGATTGGAAACTCTTCTTTCCAGGGCCTTTTCTCTATTATTTTTACAATTCAGTGGTGCCTTGCAATGTATCTAGGTCTCCAGTGTCAGGAGAAGCAGTGTTGTTCACCTGCTTCAAGCTAAGGAATTATTCCATTGCAGAACCACTCTTCTGTTTCTTTGTCACCTCATCTCTTCCACGACATATTGAGATTGCAACAGCGAACATTGACCTTCCGAGGAGAAGAATGCAATGAATTCCTAAAAAAACATGGTAATGAGTTTTGTATGCATGTTGAAGAGCATCTTGATGGCTTCTGCATGCTGTCCCACTAGAGGAACAACAAAAAATTTATGCATTGTTTTTTTTTTTTTTTTTTTGTAGATCCTATACCTGTATTTATGAAAAATATGTTCAATGTTTTGGTGCAAAGAACTCAGTCCAATTTTTATAGATAGATATACACTTCCCAGTGTTTTTTTTTTGTGGATTTACTATTAAAAAAATTTCCTTGGAATCTTGGTTGTTGCTTCTTTGCTGGATTTAATACCTCTTCTCATTAGCATGGTTCGATAGTCTCGTAGTTCTTGAATATTGTATTGGCTCAAGTAATTTGATCTAATATGGAGCATTTAAAAATTATATGACAATGCATTGTGTTGATCCCATCAAGATTCTATGGAAACAAAAATGAATTTCAAACAGTTTCAAACCAACATTCAATTATATTCGTAATGCAGATAGAACATAGCAACACTAATTCACGATTCAACAGTCGACGCCCCACCCTAGAAATTTTGTTTTCATCTCAACCTTGCTAAGCAAACAATTTCGTATTTCCCTTTCGCTTCCTTGATTCCTTTACTCCAAAAGGAAAAATTTTATTAGTTGTCCATCCCCTAGCCTCTATTTGAGCACTTTTTACTTTATTAATGAAATTACCAAATTTATTCTTCACGAATAAAAAAAAAAAAAAAACTGATCTATGGTGGTTGTATTCAAATGGGACTATGAAATCAACTACAATATAAAAATTCAAGATCGTCATTGTTGTTTCTAGACATGCAATTATTAAGCTTTAATGCTAACAACCCATCATGCAAGAAGTTTAATACTTAAGTTAATAAGTCAAAATCATGGAAGAATGTATCAAGAACACAATTACTCCCACAAATTGCAATAAAAACAAATCTTCAACAAAGCATTTGCTCGCACCCTTTTTAATGGTACAAGCACAATAGAAAACAAGTAAGTCGATAAAATATTGAACTAGAAAATGATGGTTTTGCAACAATGGGGCTTGTTTGAGACCAATTCCCGATTACGAAAATTACCCTCCGCTTTTCTATTTTCCCACTCTGTTATTCCCTTATTTTCCCTCTTCTATAATTAACCAAATTCCCCTTTTTTTCCCCCTTTCTGGTTACTTAGTCGTTTTTTCCAAAAATGTCTTGCTGCACGGGTTGGTGGATTCACGGGTTCACATTTTTATTCATGCTTTTATATCGCGATTCTGACCAAGCGCTTCCCCTTTCCATACCTAGCCACTTTTTCGATCATGGGTTTCCACCCAGGCAGTCTCTAAATTGCACTTCCATTGTTTTGTGACCTACAAACAACACTCCGACTTCTGCGATATACAAATTCACTTCCGGAATCCCACATCATCCCCTCTTCTATGTTACACATTTTTCACTCAAAAATTTTGATACATACAATTTGACCGTCGGGGCCTCACGTCTCCTTGGGAACCCTTGTCACTGTATTTTGAAGCCCTCCCGACCGCTTTCCACACTTGGCCATTTCTTGGAATCTCTTTCGCAGATCGTAGGGTTGGAAGGTTCAGGAAATTTCCAATTCCTAGTCATTGTTTCCTATGCCCTCCACCTTCAGACTTCTTTCCAAGTATATGCAATAAGTATACAACTTCTCAAGAAACATATAGAAAAGATATTGCCAGGAAATGGGATATCTATTACAGATTTGAATATATTATCCCTTCTTTTCCCTCTTCTATACTTAACCAAATTCACGTTTATTTTTCCCCTGTACTTTCTCTTTCTGGTTACTTAGTCATTTTTCCAAAAATGTTTAACTGTGCAGGTTGGCAGACTCATTGTTTCACATTTTCACTCATGATTTTATATCGCGACTCCAATCGACCGCTTCCCATTCCATACCTAGCCACTTTTCCAATCGTGAATTCTCGGGTAGGCGGGCTCTAGATTTCACTTCCATTGTTCCATGACCTACAAACAACACCCATACTTCCGCGATATACAAATTTACTGCCAGACTCCCACATCATACCCTCTTCTGTGATACACAATTTGCACTCAAAATTTTCGAGACCTACAATTTGACCTTCGGATCCTCACGTCTTCTGGGGAACTATTGTCACCCCATTTTGAAGCCTGTGCATCTGCCTTCCATACTTGGCCATTTCTTGGAATCTCTTTCGCAGAACATCGGGTTGGCGGGTTCACGAAATCTCCAATTCCTAATCATTGTTTCATGTGCCCGCCACCTTCACACTTCTTTCTAAGTATGCAATAGCTGAGATTTAATGCTAACATCTCACCATGCCTCCAGGAGATAGTAATACTAACTATCCCTACACAACTTGTTCAGAAACATATAGAAAATATCCTGCCAGGTAATGGGATATCTATTACAAATATCAATATATTAGCGAAAACGAGTCCCACTGATCGTTTCCCTATTCCATACTTACCGACTGTTTCGCTTGCGGGTTGCCGGACAGGTGGAATGCACTTCCATTGTTCCTTAACCTTCAAATAACACCTTCGATTCCATGATATACAAATTGATTTCTCGACTCCCACATCATCCCCTCTTTCGTGTTACACATTTTTCACTCAAAAGTTTTGATACATACAATTTGACTGTTGGTGCCTCACGTCTCCTAGGAAACCCTTGCCACCCTATTTTGAATCCTGTCTGACCGCTTTCCACACTTGGCCATTTCTTGGAATCTCTTTCGCGGATCGTCGGGTTGGCGGGTTCAAGAAATTTCCAATTACTAGTCATTGTTTCATGTGCCCGCCACCTTCACACTTCTTTCCAAGTATATGAAATAAGTTTACAACTTCTCCATAAACATGCAGAAAATATTTTGTCAGGAAATGGGATATCTATTACAGATTTGAATATATTATCCCTTCTTTCCCCTCTTCTGTACTTAACCAAATTCTCTTTTCTCTTTCCCCTCTACTTTCTCTTTCTGGTTACTTAGTCGTTTTTTCTGAAAATGTCTAACTATGCAGGTTGGCGGACTCACAAGTTCATATTTTCACTCGTTCTTTTATATCATGACTTCGACTGACCGCTTCCCCATTCCATACCTAGCCACTTTTTCAATCGTGGATTCCCAGGCAGGTGGGCTCTAGATTCCACTTCCATTGTTCTGTGACCTACAAACAACACCCTAACTTCCACGATATACAAATTTATTGTTGGACTCCCACATCATACCCTCTTCCGTGTTACACAGTTTGCACTCAAAAGTTTTGAGACCTACAATTTGACCATCAGGTCCTCACGTCTCATGTGGAACTATTATCACCTCATTTTGAAGCCCATCCATCCGCTTTTCATACTTGTCCATTTCTTCGAATCTCTTTCGCAGATCGTGGGTTGGCGGGTTCACGAAATATCCAATTCCTAATCATTGTTTCATGTTCCCACCACCTTCGCACTTCTTTCCAAGTATGCAATAACTGAGTTTTAATGCTAACATCTCACCATGCCTCGAGGAGACAGACTTAATAACTATCCCTACACAACTTGTCCAGAAACATGGAGAAAATATCCTTTCAGGTAATGGGATATCTATTATAAATATCAATATATTAACGAAAACAAATTCTACCGACCGTTTCCCTATTCCATACTTACCGAATTTTTCGCTTATGGGTTCCCAGTCAGGTGGGTTCAAGATTTCACTTGCATTATTCCACGACCTACAAACATCACCCGAAATTCCGCAATATACAGGCATAAAAGATATTGCCAGGTAATGGGATATCTTTTACAAATTTCAACATATTAGCAAAAACGAGTCTGACTGACCATTTCCCTATTCCATACTTAGCCACTTTTTCGATTGCAGGTTCCCGGATAGGCGGGCTCAATATTTCCCTTCCATTGTTCTGCGACCTGCAAACAACATCCGAAATTCCACAAATATACAAACCAGTTGTTGGACTGCCCCATCATGCCCTCTTCCATTTTATGCCTTTTGCAGTCAAAATTTC
>JZKD02S1857109.1:1270031-1282247 GCA_000966675.3 Picea glauca | reverse complement strand
TCTTTGACATGGGGAACGACTTTGAGGAGCGCAAAAGTAATCTTTTCTCTATTCGAAAATTTATGAACAGAAAAATACCCTTCTAGTAGATTCAACCACTTGTCTACAGCATTTGTGTCTATCTGAACTTCAAATATAGGACTATCAAAGTTTATTTGTACCTTGAAGGGGGTGGCGCCTCCGTTCGAAGAAGATGCATCGCCTGTTGGTAGTCGCCGAAGGATTTGTGAGAAACTATCCATCATATCGTTCCTCTGTTGCGTGAGGGCTTCCTCAATCAATAGTTTGAAAGGATCTCCTGTCCCACCATATTTCTTTTCTCCTACCATGGGAGGTCGCTTGGGCGTGCGAGAGCTTCTGTCCTCAAGAGAAACAAGCTCGAGACCCAACTCTTTGTACTCCGACCTCGTTGGGGACATGCATTAAGACGACAAGGAGCAGACCGCTCTGATACCAMTGATCCRGATTTTATGAGCAGAACGAAATGAATACAGATTATTAACAGGTKCTTAACACAAAATAACAGAGATACAGTAAAACTGGTTTTCTATTCAATAACGAAATAAGCTAAAACTGTAAAATGCAGCGGAAACAAGCTTGCTGGAATGGTGGCGGCTTATCTCTGAGAAGATATGTGACGATAGCGCGCATTCACCAGAAGAAGGTTACAATGAGGCTCTGAAGGCCTTTTTACAATAATAAAGAATGCCAAAAACCATAGACATCCAAAAACCTAACCCTAGGAGATGAAACGCCAAAAGTCATGTGGGCAAGCTAGTACATCAACTTCCTGGGGTCGTAACTTTTGCATACGATCTCCATTTTAGGAGTGTGATAGCCCGTTGGAAAGGTATTATCGAGGAGATTCATTTTGGGGGCTCAATAATTCCTTTGGATATCATTGAGGATCTTGATACCGAAACACCTTCATTTAGGCCCTCAAAATGGCCCCGAAAGTAAAAACTACTAAAAATAGTAAATTGCCAAAAATGTCAGAAAACTGTTTTGAGCCAGTTGGAAAAGGTGGGTGGCCACTGATATCCATCTGGATCATTTGTTGCCATCAATGTGTGATAATTATGTTTCTTATAGTGTCTTCAATGCATGTTTCTAGGCACCCCATGGATACCTTAAAGGATTGGGAAAATAAATAAATCATTTAATTAAGGAGGACATGGATGTATCCTTTTATCCATATTTCTACACATATCATTTGACAAGCCTATTATGATGCAAGGGGGGCATATATGGAAGTTAAATGTATATGTTCATAAAAAATTCTTTCAAGAGAGAACATGTGCATGAGCTTTGGTCCACATGTAAACACAAGGGGTGCAATACATGCTTCATACATTCAACCAGTAGTTTGAGTGGATGTGAGCTTGGGTCCACATATGTGCATGCATGCTTCATATATTCAACCACTACTTTTGAATACTTCCAAAACTCCATGAAAAACATAGATGCTATGTTTAGTATACATATGTATGCACATAAATGATGCCATGGATGCTTCTTATATTAATCACTCATTTTGAGTGCCCTATAGATACCAATCCTCATAAGAATGAAACCTTAGAATAAAAACACCTTCACTCCTTACCATCCTCTTTTGATATTTATCAAATAAAACATTACATAAGAACTAAAATAAAAAGTATTTATCATTCATCACCATGCTTTTTCCAGCATTATGATTTTATGAGCATTAAATAAAAACTTATGTTGGGTTTTATTGCTATAAAGATACATAAAAATGAAACCTTCTCCATATAAAGTGATGCAACCCCCCTACTCTCCTTCAGGCTACACAACCTCTCGGTCAAGGATCTTCGATTCTCCAAGCCAAATCGACTCTCTGAAACCTTTATGGTCTCACTTTGTAGTTAAACACAGGCCCTTTCGGCTTTTGGTGTAGGTCTTATGATACCCACAACCTCTTCCTTTGTGTTTTCGAAACCTCAAGTTTCAGGCACTAGCTCCTTTTCCATTAGCCCCTTCCTAGATGTGACCTCGGGCTATGACCTCATGTAAACACGTGATTGTGGGTGCGACCAAGAGTGGTTTGAGACCAAACTTCTTTTCTCCTCGCAATTCACTACCAATCGCCACATGTCCCTTTTGCAATACCGTGGTCTCGATTGTGGTCCGCTCTCAAATTTTTAAAGCCCAAGAACTTTCTATCCCCTCAATTCAACATGATCGTTGATCTCATGATCTCAGTGGTGCTTCCTGATCGACGGTTGAGATTTGCCTCCTTTTCTTCCTTCTCTCTGGAGCACGCTCTCCCAGATCTTCACAATTTATCGACGCATGTCCCTTTCAACCAATGGTTGTGATTCGTTTCGGCAATTCGGGCTTCAGAGTTTCAAATCTCAACTCTTGCTTCCTCTGAATGGCTATCTTCCGAAGTGGAAGATCTGATGACACCTGTCCCTAGAAAACAGACAGCTTAGATGAACTCTGGCTCTCCGACCTTCAAAAATCTCAATTCTCAAATTCTCCTCGCTCGCCTTTTCCTGGAGCATTTCTTCTAGAGTTCACGATATATTGACACGTGCCTCCCGCGGATCGATGGCTACAATTAGCTTCAGCTCTTCGGGATTCAAAAATTTCAACTCTTGCGCACTCGTTGCTCCCAGAGTGTTTTCTCTTGAAGACAACGGATTTTTGTCGTGTGTCCTCCTAAATCGGACGACTACGATTCACTTCACTATTCGGGATTTGAGAGTTTCAACTCCTGTCCACTCACCTTCTGAGTGCTTTCACCCGAAGTCTTCGATCTGTTGACATGTACCTCCTTATGATCAATGGTCGGGATTTACTTTGGCTCTTCGACGATTCGCTTCCTCCTTGTCTACGAATTTATGAAGTTGTAGATATTGCACCACCTGTCCCTCTGTATGATGGATGGTCCCTAATCACTTCGGGACTTCAGGACTTTGGAAAGTCCGCTCTCAAATGCACACAAAGGGTTTAGGCCTGTGCACTTTACCTTGATCGGATGACTATCGATCCTCTGCACTTAGATCCAATAGCTGGGATCCGTTCTTCCCCTCCATGCTCACTTCTTCTTTCTTGGATGTTGATATAGCGATCCATACCTCTTCCAACAATAGATCTGATGACTTTTGTCGCTCCTCTTCCTAATCTTTCAGTTTCTTCCGAACTTGGAAGAGTTTGTAAGTGTTCAAAGGTTTTGGCCCTTGAACTTCCTCCTGCGAACTTGACTATCTTGGGTCTCATCTTCACTTCTTGGGGTTATATCCCTCCAGAGCTTGATTCCTTTGAGAAATTTTATCTCCCGCACACTCCTTGCGCTCCTGGGATCTCGATAAACTCAGATCGAAATATTTCTTCGAAATAAATTCTTCCTGCACTCCTTGCGCTCCTCCGTTCTGGTTCTTTGATGGTCAGTCGCTCCTTGACATTGTGCACTCCTTGCACTTGGTCTAAGTTCCTGTTGTTCCTTCTGATCTCTTCTGAGTCAATTCAAGACTCTTCCAACGCACTCCTTGCATATGATATGCACACCTTGCATACAAGTTTCAGAAGAGAAAAAAATTGAAACTTATCCAGTTCGTCACAAATTCATATGATAAACCATAAACAATCATACATAAACGAATTGAACTAGAACACATAGAAAATGTATCATTCATTCAATCACACATCAAGATGAACATTGTCCAAGGAATTGGAATAATTATGTTTGTTCTATTCATTCATGAAACAAATTACATAATATTACAGTTCTTCATTGCACCTTTCTTCTACTCTCTCTGCTACTCTCTCTTCTACTCTTCTATACCCTCTCATACAATACAATAAAAAAAATATATATATCTAAGGAGTGGATCCTCAAGCTCTTCTCCGTCTTGTTTGCAACCTATCCTATCAGGTTCTAGCGGTTACCTACTTTGTCCTATTACAATAACTATCAGTTATTACCAGATAAGAGCTGACACTCTCTATTTGTGATTCCTTATAGTCGTATAATACTTTACAAACAAGATATATTAAAAAACATTTTTTCCAAAATATCTCAACAACTCGTTCTATTTATAAGTTAAATGTTGATTTGAAATTCTGTCATGATGAGATGTCATATCCCTGCCTCCACGATTGCTTCTTTTACTTTCAAGGAGATGCTCCTACATCATACTCCTCTGGCTAAAATATTCATGGGCTCATGTCCATGAGCTGCTGCACTGTTTTTCCATGCTTCAAAATATCAGGTTCAACAACCCAACTTGAGTCTTTCACTGGATGATCTTTCCACTTCACTAAGTATTTAGGATATGTCTTCCTCCTGGTCTTCTTTCCAAATCTATGTTCTATGATTCTCTACATTTGAGGTTTTTCTGCTGTGGGCAATTGTTATTCCCACTGAACTTATTTTTGATCATCTGATTCTCCTGCATCATCTCTCCTGTAAGGATATAGGTCCGCAACATTGAATATCGGTGATATCCCAACATTGTCTGGCAATCCAATTTCATAAGCATTGGCTGCAAATTTTCTGAGAATCCTGCATGGTCCTATCTTATTCATCTTCAAATTGTTATATGTTCCCCTTGGAAACCTTTCCTTCCTTAAATGAGATAAAACTTCATCTCCTACTTTGAATTGAACTTCTCTCCTCTTCAGATCAACTTAGTTCTTATATTTCTGGTTGTTGTCCTGTAACTGCTCTCTGACTCTGTCATGGAGTTTCTTCATTTCTGTTGCAAAATATTTTGCGCCAACACTTATAAATTCATCTTGATTCAGATCTCTCAACTCTGTAATCCCTCCTGGTTGTATACCATACACAATTTCAAATGGACATTTTCCAATGCTCCTGTTCACTAAATTGTTAAATGAAAATTCTTCTTGCACCAAAATCTGATCCCATTGGCGACCTTTCTCAGTGACTAAACTTCTTAACAAGTTTCCTAGACTCTTTTTTTCTACTTCAGTCTATACATTTGTCTGAGGGTGATATGTTGAACTAAAAGACAAGTTTGTCCTCAGCCTCTTCCATAGAGTTCTCCAAAAGTGTCCTACAAATTTTGTGTCTCTGTCTGAGACTATGCTCCTAGGAAATCCATGTAGTCTCACCACTTCTCCGGAAAACAAATTGGCTATGTGTGTAGCATCGTTTGTCTTCTGGCATGGTATGAAATGTGCCATTTTTGAAAATTTGTCCACCACAAAAAAATGGAATCACTTCCTTTCTAGGTTCTAGGCAATCCGAATACAAAATCCATACTGATTGCATCCCATGGCCTTTCTGGAATTGGTGATGGCTGATACAAACCAGTGTTTTGTTGTCTCCCTTTTGCATACTGACAAATTATGCAATTGTTCACAAACTTTTTCACCTCTTCCCTCATGCTCTACCAATAGTATGAATTTCTCAGATGTGCAAATGTCTTATCATGACCAAAATGTCCATCTAAACCTCCACTGTGTTTC
Source organism: Picea glauca (assembly GCA_000966675.3). NCBI lineage: Eukaryota > Viridiplantae > Streptophyta > Pinopsida > Pinales > Pinaceae > Picea > Picea glauca. Next base: position 1,276,787 of record JZKD02S1857109.1, on the reverse strand, counting down.
TCCTTCAACAAGTTATCTCTCATTGAGAATCTTGGTATGCATAGTTGTCTCCCTTTGAACAATAATCCATCCTGGGTCAAATATTTTGTCCATGGGCTTCTATATCCCAACAAAGGATTCTTACATGCCTCATAAGCTTCATTAAAATCTATATCTTCTCGATGCATTTCCTTGAGGTGTTCAAACCCTAAGCTCTCCACTTGGAATTATTATACAATTAAACTCCTCCTGCTCAAAGCATCTGCAACTTTGTTAGCAATTCCAACAATATGTTTAATAACAAAAGTAAAATTATGCATAAATTATACCCATTTAGCATGCCTCTAATTCAACTTTTCTTGCCCAGTAATAAACTGCAAAGCTTGATTAGCACTGTACAAGACAAATTCTTTAGGAATTAGATAGTGTCTCCACTTCTTTAAATCTTGAATCACTGCATAAAATTCTTTATCATATGTGGAATAATTCTTCTTGGTTTCATTCGTCTTCTCACTGAAATAATCAACTGGCCTATTATCCTGACTCAAGAATGCTCCAATAACTACTCCACTTGCATCACATCTCACTTGAAATGTTTTTCCAAAATCTGTTAAGACCAGAATTGGTTGTTCTGTGATCTTCTCCTTCAACACTTTGAAACTTTTTTCATCTTCCTCTGTCCAATTAAAATACTTGTGTTTCTTCTTCACAGTGTCCAGCATGGGTGTACATATACCACTGAAATTTCTGATAAAATTTCTATAAAAACTTGCTAACCCATGAAAACTTATTACTTCAAATATGCTTCTTGGATATGGCCATTCTTTGATTGCTCTCACCTTTTCTGGATCCATCTTCAATTCATTTGAAGAGATCACAAAACCCAAGTATATGAGTTCTATCTTCATAAAAGATATTTTCTTCATATTTATCAACATTTTTTCTTGCTACAACCTTCTCATCAGTGATGTCAAATTTTTTAAGTGTACTCCCTCTGTCCTACTGAAAATTAGTATGTCATCTAGATACACTATAACAAATTGCTCAAACTCAAGAAAATATCTCAGGATACACTATGACCTTGTTGTAAGTCAGAGATCTCAAGAAAAGCAAGGTGAAGGCCATCCATGAGCTCACCATTGCTCAGACTCCCCTCCTCTGTGATCATGAGTATATTTTTGCAGCAAGTTTGTTGTTCATTGCATGTTCCTTCCGAGAAGGAGCGATTTCTATCCACAAGCAACAACAAGAATGGAATTTTCAGATTCAATGGCTCGAGGAATCAAACCCTACCCATAGAAGCATTGCCAAGATCCGCTAATAATCAAAGATCCATTCTGGTGATAAATAATTTAATTGGCAAGAGGTGGCCGCACATGAAACATGGCTCCAATCACGATTATGAGGGAAAATCATGTTGATTTCAAAGAAATGGTTCAACATATGATGGGTCTTCCCCTCAAAAGTAGTAGTATGCCTTCCCTGTTTTAGTTGAATGGTTGAATCCACAACCAAATCGACAACAATAACATGTCATCCTCCCTTCTCATGGTCGAATCTACCAACATTTTGCAACAATTTGGCAGAGAAATTAGTGTAAACCAGCGGGGAAGGCAGGAGGAGGGTAGTTGAAAGGACAAATACTGTGATGGAGGGTAAAGATGATGTGTGAGGTGGAATTACATACGTGTCATACATTTATTTATGTATAGATGATGAAAAACTCAAGGAAACCCTCCTCATAAAAGAACTCCTTCAACGTAATTATACTATCACATGGATTGATTATTTGACCAAATTCCATGTGAATCCAAAAATTATTCGTCTAAGTGAATTTAGTTCTTCCCCAATGACTATTCAAAATGAATTTATTGGATCAATTTTTCAAACAACATGATGAAGTGACCTCAATTACACCATCATATGGATTGAGTATTTGACCAAATGCCAAGTGAATCCCAAAATTATTCTTTCAAATGAATTTAGTTCTTCTCCAATGATTATTCAAAGTAATTTTATTAGATCTATTTCACTAGCAACATGATGAAGCGACATAAATTACATTATCACATGGATTGAGTATTTGACCAAATGCCAAGTGAATCCAAAAATTATTCTTCCAAATGAATTTAGTTCTTTTCAAAGACTATTCAAAATAATTTTACTGGATCAATTTCACTAGCAACATGATGAAGCGACATAAATTAAACCATCACATGGATTGAGTACTTCACCAAATTCCAAGTGAATCCAAAAACTATTCTTCCAAATGTATTTAGCTTTTCTCCAATAATTATTCAAAATTATTTTATTAGATCAATTTTATAAACAACATGATTAAGTGACATAAATTACACCATCATATGGATTGAGTATTTGACCAAATGCCAAATGAATCCAAAAATTATCCTTCCAAATGAATTAAGTTCTTCCCTGATGACTATTCAAAATGATCTTATTGGATCTATTCCACTAACAACATGATGAAGTGACATAAAATACACCATGACATGGATTGAGTACTTGCCTAAATGCCAAGTGAATCCAAAAACTATCTTCCAAGTGAATTTATTTCCTCCCCAATGACTATTCAAAATGATTTTATTAGATCAATTTCACTAGCAACAGGATGAAGAAGCATAAATTACACCACCACATGGGTTGATTACTTCACCAAATGCCAAGTGAATCCAAAAAAATATTATTCCCAGTGAATTTGGATTTTCCCCAAGCACTGTTCAAAATGATTTTATTGGAGCAATTTCACTAGCAACATGATGAAACAACATAAATTATGCCATCACATGGATGGAGTACTTGATGAAATGTCAAGTGAATCCAAAAAATATTCTTCCAACTGAATTTATTTCTTCGCTAACGACTATTCAAAATTATTTTATTGGATCAATTTCACTAACAACATGATGAAGCGACATAAATTACACCATCATATGGATTGAGTGTTTAACCAAATGCTAAGTGAATCCAAAAATTATTGTTCTAAGTGAATTCAATTCTTTCTTAATAACTATTTTAAATGATTTTATTGGATCAAATTCACTACAAACATGATGAAACAACATAAATTACACTGTCGTACGGGTTGGGTAATTCACCTATCCCAATTGAATCCAAAAACTATTCTTCCAATTGAATTTACTTCTTGCCCAATGGCTATTCAAAATGATTTAATTAGATCAATTTCACTAGAAACATGATAAAGAGACATAAATTACACCATCACATGGATTGGGTACTTCAGCTAATACTAAGTGAATACAAAAACTATTCTTCCAAGTGAATTTAGATATTTCCCGATGATTATTCAAAATGATTTTATTGGATAGATTTCACTACAAACATGATGGAGGACATAAATTACACCATCACATGGATTTAGTATTGACCAAATGCCAAGTGAATCCAAAAATTATTCTTCGAAATGAATTTAGTTCTTTCTCAACGACTATTTAAAATGATTTTATTGGATCAATTTCATTAAGAACATGATGAAGCGACATAAATTATACCATCACATGGATTGAGTACTTCACCTAATACCAAGTGAGTCCAAAAAAATATTCTACCAAGTAAATTTAGTTCCTCCCCAATGCCTATTCGAAATGATTTATTGGATCAATTTCACTAGAAACATGATGAAGGGACATAAATTACACCATCAAATGGATTTAGTATTTGACCAAATGCCAAGTGAATCCAAAAGTTATTCTTCTAGGTGAATTTAGTTCTTCCCAATGGATATTCAAAATGATTTTATTGGATCAATTTCACTGGAAACATGATGAAGCAACATAAATTACACCATCACTTGGATTGAATACTTCACCAAATTCCAAGTGAATTCAAAAACTATTCTTCCAAGTGTATTTAGTTCTTCCTCAACTACCATTCAAAATGATTTTATTATATTAATTACACTAGCAACATGATGAAGCGACATAACTTACACCATCACATGGATTAAGTACTTCACCAAACGCTTAGTGAATGCAAAAACCATTCTTCCAAGTGAATTAGTTCTTCCTTGATGACCATTCAAAATGATTTTAGTGGACTAATTTCAATGTGTAGAAGTAATGTGCTCAAAGAACTATACAACAAAGTTCATAACAAAATTTCTATATTAAAACATTTTGTAGGAGTAATGTGCTCAAAGCACTATACAACAAAGTTCGTAACAAAATTTCTATATTAAAACATTTTGTAAATCACATTGTTCATATCTTAACTTCAAATGTTTGATCCAACATCACAAAATTTAGTCGTAACATGCACAAGCTAATGGTATGGTTGAATATTTGAGAGAAAATGTTGAGGAAGGTTTGGGATCTTTTCGAGCATGAATTAATGCTCACATTAAATCCCTTCATGCCCTTAGATCGTGTATACTTTTATGTATTTTGGATGTAAATTTTTATGAGTGCACACATTTTACATGCTATTGTATTTAAATTATTTTTGTTTGTGTGTATCTGGGGGCCAAACTTTGGACCCAAATAGTGCATCATTGAGTTATCAATCTTATTGATGAGTGACTAAATTGGCATACTTTTAGCATCCGTATAGTACATTTTTCCTTACCATTTTCCATTGATAATTTCATTTTTGATACCTTCCTTATCCAGTTTTGTCTCACTTTTAATCAAGGTATGAATCCTCCCCCATATGCCAGTTTTATGTTATTCTTACATATTTCTTAAGGAACCTGATACTTTCGTGCACTAACACAACTATATAGGAGTAATTGCAGTGGTTCCCTAACAATAACTACAACTCCTTATAAGTGACTGCAATTTCTCTCTATTGTTGTGACTCTGAGCATAATACAACTGCTACAACTCTAATTGCACTCTTTGTTGCTGAAACTCCGAGTACAAAGTCTGTCGACACATCAATCAACATTACAGTCGACAATCAAGGAACGTTCCTCACATAGGAAAGTGAGAGGAGGCAAGTGGAAAACAAAAAATGAAGCTAGTTTTCTTACCAACGGTCGCTCATTTGATCCAAGTCAGCACATGCCCAATCTTTACTAAAATTTGGCAATATCAATGTACACAGAAGAACAACCTAATTCTCATGTTTGTCCATCAGTCCCTTTGTGTTATTTTAGACATCGATTGTACTGTATAAGAACCCCAACTTCCCTAGAGTTTGGGGGAATTATTCCAACGATAACATTCGACTATAATTGTAAATTTTAGACTTCTGCAATATAATTATTTTTCTTCTCTTGTTCATGTGATGGTGTGTTGAGTACTCATGATGATTTTGTAGCCTAGTGACTTGTCTAAGGGGGTAGGGCCACCTCCTTAGTAAGGTACTTCCTGTAACATTAGGAGTAGGATTTATAATTTTAATTATATTCATTTAATTATGTAGTTGTTTTGTTTCTTAATCTGCTACAGTTCCAGATTTCATAGAATGATTAATTGCAATTCAGGTTAGTTAATGTTTAGTTTCCTTATATTGTGAGTGTTGTTATCTTAAGTTGCAACTCAGTGTTGATTCGATTTCTGTGAGTTTGTAATCACAAATGTTGTTGCAAATCATGTTGTTGCCATTCACATTGTTGTAGCCTTAGTGTTGTAGTGTCATTGCTGCAACTCGTATTGTTGTAGCTTCGTTTTTGCAACTCACATTGTTGCAACTCGCGTCAGTGTAACTTTTGTGCTACAACTCCATTGTTGCAACTCCACTTGTAGTTTTACTCCATTCTCTTAGATTTGTAACAACTTCATTCCTCTTTCTCTTAGATTTGTAACAACTTCATTCCTCAACAACTTGGGATTGATATTATTGGTTTTGTAATTTAACATTAAAAGTATGAACATGTAACTATTACAACAAGACAAGATCATCATTCTACTTGAGAAAGTCACCATTAAATTATAGCATAACTTTACTTTCCACAAGTGTGATTTACTGTACGCAAGTGAGATTTACTTTCCCTCAGTGTGATTTATTTATTTTCCACAAGTGTGGTTTACTTTCTGCCACTGTGATTTATTTTTAGCAAGTGTGGTTTACCTTATGCAAGTATGTCTCAATTTTCGCAAGTGTTATTTTCTACGTGATTTTATTTGTTAGTGAGTGGCTCTTGCCATACCTTTGTGATCGTAGGTTCTATTCGTATCATAAACTTTAAATCTTATAAAAAATTCATCTTATAGAATAACATAAAGAAGATAAATAAATATGTTCATCAAAAAATTCATCATACAGAATAACATAAATAAGATAAAGAAATATCCACAACGGCCCTGTAATGAAAACCTAAGTGATAGAATCCACAACGGCCCTGTAATGAAAACCTAAGTGATAGAATCCACAACGGCCCTGCCAATCTCATACAACGAATCTCTCTCCAAAGATGGTGCGCCCTTCTTGCTGGAAACCCTCAACTGGTGTGCCCTCTCTCTATCTGCACGTGAAACTAATGTAGAATCCCCCTACAACTGAGTAGATCTAGAACTAGAATGGTGTGGGAGAGTATTGCATCCCTGAGACCAAGCTTGGGACAAGCTAGGTGGAATCTTTCACCACCAAATTGTCCTCTAGGGTTTGTTAAGTCAAAACCCTCAAAACCCCCAAGAGATGGGCTCACTAGCTAAAGCCAAATATCAAAATAAGATCATACCTGAATGAATGAGAAGAGGCCCTTGCCTTTCCTTTATACTTTTTGGCTCACCTTTTCCCTCCAAAGTGACTTTCATTTTATTAATAATTAATTAATTAATTAAATCACTTTAATTA
>JZKD02S1857109.1:1224422-1237508 GCA_000966675.3 Picea glauca | reverse complement strand
CCTTTAACTCCCTATTGTGATGTAATCTAAGAAAAGCTTTGAAACTATCCTAGATTGTGATCATGTGGGCATGTATGGGCCCGTTACAAAACCTTTAAACTTCCCTAGTGATTTGTTCTAAGAAAGTAAATTTCAACACTATCCTATCTTTGTAGCATGTGGGCATGTATGGGCCCGTTACAACATTAAGATGTGTTTGAAGGAATAAACTAAGAGGAGTCCCAAGAAGGGTTGTTGTCCTCTCCTAAAGGTTTTAATTTTCTTAAGGGAGATGAAATTGTTTCACAATCTTTTTCTGATTCTCAAGGTTGCTCGAAGGCACGAGAGAGGAGCATACTAAGCGATTGTTATCCAACTTCTAGTCCCAATGCAAGTTAAATGTGATTAAAAATGATTTCCAACTTATATTTTGAGTCAAAACAAGCCATCCATGTGGCGAAAATGAAAGAAAAAGAGGAAATAATGATTTTAACCCCTAAAGTGCCTATGTGTTTTCGACTAACCCCTTTATATGAAGAGGGGACTAAGTGTGGTGCAGCTTTAAAACATGCTTGAAATCATTTTTAAGAAGGCTAAGGGCCTTCCCCACATCTCAAAAACTTTACAATTTGAATTTTTTGCATAGGTGCGTAGGTCTCAGTGGAGGCAGAGGCTGATAGAGCGCATCTGTGCAGACCGAAAATAGTTAATGTGCGCATGTGTGCAGCAAAAAATTTAGACTTGGGTGCATGTCAACACGATGAGCATCTGTGGGCCACAAAACCCACGCACGAGTGACACACGACCGTGAATGAAAATTTCGGATGGAATTCTCTCAATTCACCTTGGAATTGGATGATTGGCAGGTCGGCTTAGGCCGGTTAATGCACCTGCAAGTTAAATAAACCAAAAGAAGAGCTAGAAAAACCCAAATGGGGTAGGAAATCGATACCTTTCCCCAGTAGAGTCGCCAATACGTTGCGCCTCTTTTGTCACCTTAGTGAACAAAATAGAGGTGCTTGCAAGCTTAGTTGGGTTTGCTAAGCAGGATAGCTGCAAGGAAAAGGGTTAGAGAAAGAAATAAAAAACAACAACTAAGAAATAAAACAACAACTAAATTAATGAACATAGGGACATAAGGACAAAAGAAACAATGAGACCCATGTCACCAATGATAAGGCTGATATTAGTGAAAGAAAACACCAAGAAGCAAGAGGACTATGAGTCCCTTCTTCCTCCAAGGCAAGTCTCTTGGACCCCCACAAATAAGCTCTTCTTACAACTCTTGAAAATGAAAATGAAAATGGTGAAAGAATTCTTTGCTAATCCACTCAAGGGGTGAGATGGATTGCCCAATGCAATGATGCAAGTATACTCTTGGAAATGATAGAAGATTCCTCAAGAGAATAATGGCAGCATAACTTTGTTATGAATTCCTTGAAAAATGAAGTGTATCCATGGCCTTTTTATAGCATTCCATTGAGTTATTGTTCAATTAATTTGTAGTGTGTAAAGAGGCTAATTAGGGCATTTCTAGGTCTTTGACCAGCCACCCAGTCGAATCCAACCCAGATTTGAGTGTCAAATCAACTTGGAAGCTGAAATAGAAGTGGGTGGGAGGCTGACCACTCTCATAAATGCGTCGTTTCTCAGGTGTGCGGTTTTTTGCGATAATAGTCGAGCATCATGCACATGTGCGCGGTTTTTGCCTTCCTGTTTTGCGCATGTGCACGCGTGCCCTGTGTCTTCATAGCACCCTTTAATTTTTGCACTAGTTGTATAGTTTTGACCTTTTGGGAATGCTTTTGTGTTAATTCGGGTCCATGGATGACCGCATAACTGTTTGACTATGCTGAATTCTTGTAACCATTTGCTGACGAAATTTCAGTGATAATAGATGCCCAATGATGGATGAGGTTAGGAGCATATGTATAGCCGAAATCCATCAATGTTTTTTCTACTAAGAGTGTTGTTGTAAGAGAGAGTAATAGTGGGTTTGTCAAGAGTGCCCTGTTGGAGGGAGAAGGGAACCTGTAGAACCCAACCTTCCATAAGTTGTGTAAAAAATAAACTATGTACAAACGAGGCGGGCATACCCCATGCTTGTGTCATGTAACTTGAAAAGAGGAATGAAGTGTTGATGTAGACAACTTTAGTTCCCTCGGGGGTGGTCGTGATAAAGGCAAAAGATAATTCTGCAGAGGAACATACTCTCAATAGTAGGCAGTGATATATGTAAGAAGTATCACGGATTTTGTAGGCATTGATATCCCAGCCAAGTTCAGAGGTCTTCAGCAAGTATAAGAGCTAACTGCAATAGTCGCAAAGTAAGACCCATCGTAACATGAGAAAGTGTTGACGTTGAATGTTATGGGGGTCAATGATAGCAGGGAGCAATTGTGGTTCTCCGTGTGCTGTCCAAGAGCTCTCGTTGGTAAGGTAATGAGAGTTAAGATACTGTCGCCCTTCTGGAAAACTGTGTTGATGTCTACAAAAGGGGGATGGAACTCCCATAAGCAAAGGGCTTCATGAAATCTACTAGGTGAGGTTAGGATTTGAAGGAGGTACATGGACGGAGTCAAGATGTAGGAAGACTCAAGACTACGCTTGGTTGGGGTATATGTGAGATGAAAGTTGTCGCAACCATTCAATGAGGTCGAGTGTTAGGGGGACAACAAGACAAGGGATAAATTGTGCCAGAGGCAGGACAAAGTGAACAAACTCAAAGGGCAGAGGTAAGTGGCTTATGAGATACTCCGAATATATGGACTATGTCATCAAGGGTAGATGAGAAGTAGTGCCCCAACCAAGGGTGACATGGGTTGATTTTTCCAAAAGGGGAAGAAGGCTGCCAAAGGTGACGAAAAAAAAGGGTAATGTAAATGCTGGAAACAAAGGCGTTTGTACAACAAATAAAGAATACTTTCGGATAAGTGTACAAATAAAGAAACGGGTGCCCCAATGTAACATGGTTGGCTCGAGTAGGGCACAACATGCTTGGAGAATTGGTGTAGGGTGGGGGCCCCATGGGTAGGTTTTTGTATGAGGTAGGTGAAATGAAGGGAAATTTGCAAATGGGCAAACTGATTGTGAATGAAATGGAGGGTTCATGATACTGCGTAGGTGCAGACAAAAATAGAACCTTGAAGAGATAATCTGGGAGTCCATTGGGAAAGTTAGCAAAATGATGAGAAGGAGTATGTGGCTGATTTGCGACATGATGTAAGACTATTGGGACTCCCATCCCTAAAGGGTTTTGAAAAACAACATGAGTGTCAAAAGGTGCAAAAGGGTGCTATGAATGGGACAACTCATGTGGGTAAGAGTGCTTCCAGGTGACAGTACTTAACATGCAAATGGAGGTGTTGGTACTACAGAGCCAGAGATGGGGATCCTAGAGGCAAATGTCAGAGGGTGTGACTGGAGATGTAACTGAGATTCAGAGGGAAAGACTACATACCAGTGCTGAGGATATACTTGAAGGGGTTGCATTGATGTATGATGACCAAGTACCTGCACACATGAAAACCAAATACCCGACGTGAATAATATCTAATGAGAATCGATCATACGAGCATTTATTTGATAATTTTAAACATGAGCAGGCATACCTGAGTGTGTCATGGGAAGATGCTCCGACAGGAAAAAGGGAAAATGATCACCAGATGGAAATGTGTGTGTTATTGGCCAAAGGTGGTTTGGAAAACAGAGCTTATGAGATCCTGTACCAAAAAATGAAAGTGGGAAAAAGGGCTTAGAGATGGATGGTGGGTCCATAATGCCATCCTAGTGTTACTGACACTATGGACGAATGGGCGATAATTTGTGGGGAGGACATGTACCTCCCCTTTGCTCGAGGATTGATGAAGAAGTATAATGAATCACATTCACAGGAGCATTGGTATGGAGTGTTGGAGGAAACTCAGGAAGATATGTGTGGCATGTCGTAGCTAATGTGTGGCAAACGTATGGGATAGATGGGCAATGGTGTGTATAATGGCCATATTCTTAACATATGACGCAAGAGAATTTGGTTCACAACCCTTTTCTACTAGAGTTAGGGGAGGTAGCAGTAGTACTTTCTATAGTGGCGAGCAGTGATGGTGTTTGATTGAGTGGAATTAGGTTACGTAACTCAGGTAGAGATGGGAATTTGTGGGTTGGGTTTCCATAATTCTCACATAGCATGCAAGCAGGTTGGACAAATGGGGGGGGGGTGGAGTTGTAGGCTCTTTCATCTTTCTCCTGCCCCCAGTTGTGGAAGGGAGGTTAGTGAGAGGGGGTGTAGAGGGTATGGTGGGAGTAAGTATGGGAATTGTCATTGGGATTCCTTATATTTGGGGGGGAATGGATGGTTGAGGAACCATCGTTGGTGGATGTAAATACCAAAATGGAATTTCCAACACCATATTAGGGAGAGTAAGCATTGCGGCTATATGGAAAGCTTGTACGCCTGGTGGAGAGTAAAAGAAGGGGATTTGAGAAATGGCTTGGGGGACTGTCTCCCAAACTGGGATATGGTCCTGGGGAGAGGTGAAATCGTGAACTGGTGGAGTTGACGAGTTCGCAGGAGGCTTATGAGGGGGGAGCTATGCGACTAGTGGGATGTAATATATGATAGAAGCCTCCCTAGGAGGAAGGGTATCCTCCATTTCATTTCTTTTAGAGGAAACTACACACACCTTTGCTGAAAAAGATGGGTTTAGGAATGGTGGTGATCCCTGACAAGTGCCCAACATGGATGGGCCTTGGAATAATCCAGTGCTAATGTTGGCAACTGGAAAATCATTCGGGCTAACATGAATAAGGGGGAGGATGTTATCGATGTTGGCGGAATGGTTAGGCTTGTAATGTGTAAGTTGGTCGATGGTGACGATCTTCCCATTATGGGGGAACATCATCATACGAAACACAGAAGAGGCGACCGCCTTCATAACATACATGTAGTTGCGTCTGACCAAGATATTGTAATCAAGCTCGGCATCAATAAATTCAATGTAAATGAGGATGGTTTTTCCCCCGAGTGCTATGGGGACATTTTGATAAATCCCTATGGAAGATGTTGGTCGACCGTCGTAAGCTCGAAGGGTGATGGTAGAGGGAACTAGCTCAGGGGAGCCAATTTTCTACCATATGTCTTTAGACATGATGCAGGTGGATGCACCTTCATCGATGATACACCGATAAACTTTGGTGTTCCAGATATTAGCTGGTATCTGGAAGGCTACTTGGGCAGGAAGATGTGGTTCTTCGTTATCTGAATCAAATGTGATCAGCTTGGTGTCAGTTGTGTCGATTGCCCCCAAGGCAGAAAGCAAGGATTTTCTCTGTGATGGATAGGTTTGGAGGACCTCCAACACATATATGGATGCGGGAGACTGGTCTAAGTCATCAACCCGACTATAATTATGATTAGCCCTAGCATGAGGGTTATGTACATTCCATCGTAAAGGCATACGTGGTATGTGAGGAATGGGTTCCGCGTTAGGACGTGGAATCATCAATGGTTGTTCTGTAGTAGCTGGTCATGTTTCTAAGGTGGTTGGGGTAGATTCGGGAGGCATACCGTATTGGTGGTTGTGGGTTTGCAGAATAATTTCTTCATTGGTGAGGAGGATACTACGATCAACCGAATTCCTGGGTTGAGTGGCACCGGAGGTTGCATATTTCCCCATTTGTGGTGGGGTAGGGTTGATCACTTGTTGGGTGTTCATCACACCTTGGTATGGAATGGGGTTTTGAAAAATAGTTGGATGCAGTGGTTGAAAATACTGTTGTGGGGCCTGCTGAGGGGCAGATGGTATTAGAGGGCCCTGTGAGTGCATGGATGCCCTAATCCATTGGAGGTTAGGAATTTGGGGGAAATGATGAGTATAATATCCATACTCATTACATATAGTGAAGGGAAAGTTAGTTTGAAGATTGTTGTTCTTCCCTTGGCGTGGTATATTGGTATTGATGCCCCCTTGGGGTTCTTGGTATTGGTTTACCCCAATGGGATGGTTGTGGGGGTCATTCCCGCCTTGGCTTGGGTTGTTATTTTTCCTGTTTCTTCCTTTCTTTTTGGCATTATTCGACGGGTGGGTCGAATTTTCCGTATTCAACTGTTCAAAATTTTGATATTGTTGAATGGGAGAGGGTTGAGCAAAATTCACCCCAGCGTGAGGATGTGGGGGAGCGATGGGTTGTGGGGCACCAGGAAATGGAAAGTACGCATTCTGTGGGGGTAACGATCTGTAAGGTACATAGGAAGGCATGGCGCTTTTTCTAGTACTATAAGATGAGGTAGAGGGGGTACCAGAACTTGTTTGAATAGGTGGGTGTATGGGGGGTGCTGGATGTGGCCCACTGATGGGTGGAGGCATAGCAACAGGGTATGGTTGTTGATAAGGGGGTGGGGGGTAATAATAGGTTCCCCCACATGCTGGCGGATATTGAGGTGTTCCATACATTGGTGGTTGTTGGGGTTGTGGACTGTGGTGAGTGGTATTACCAATCAGTCCGTCTACTGAGTGAGACATCCCAGGTTTTTCTTGGCCAAATGACACAGGTTTTGGGAGATCAGGAAGTACAGTGTATAATTATCCTCACTGTGAATAGATGAGGTCATATAGTTGAGCCTTACTGATGGCTTCTTGTTCTGATTGAGGGAAGGTGGGAGCTACATCCTTACCGAGGAGAGAGACAAGTGATCTAAGAAACCAGTGAAGACACTATTATTTGGCGGTTTCTGCTTTGCACAAACTACATCACCTATGCCACTCGTGAATGTGATCAACGATATGTGTGGTTGAGGTTTGTTTGAAATTAGAGAGTAGTTCCAGACCATTGTCATGGAGGATTGGTAATTGAAAGAAGGTTAAAAATGCTTTAGCCAAGGACTCGAATGTCGCATGGGACCTTGATTTTTCATCTATATACCATTTGGTTGATGGGCCAGTGAGTGTGCATTGAAATAATCGCAGTCTAATGGAATCATCCATAATGTTGTTGGAAGAGCACTGTTAACGCTCTGTAATTTTCCCAAGGCTGCGGAGGCAGTCACAGAGGTAACCTCAAACCACTTGGATTCTTGGATCTAGCCCTCCAAGATTTAGAGAGGGCTCTCTCTTTTCAATTTAGCTTGGTTTGTATGAGATGGATGTTAGGCTAGCTATGAAAATATGGGGTTGGGGTTTTTGAAATATTTAGATGAGGATGTGGTTGACGAGTTTCTCAGATCACCATTGGGCTATGGGGTCTGTTTATAAGACAATGATCAAATCAGATCTAGAGGTAAATGTATCCACAGGGCAAGATAGTAACAACTGTTGGATCATCTTGGGTTAAGTGCATATGAATAAGGTGAAAAGGGAGAGATCCACTGAACAGAGGAGCAGTTAAGAATTCCTTTGTAAAGCTTTAGATGAATAGCATATAGATTATTGAAAAATTGGACAAAGAGTATGCATGCAAAAATTCTTCTCCATTTACTCTTTTTCAATAATAAGAAATGAAAATGCTTGAATGATAGTAAAAAGATAACTAAAATAGACAAGGAACACACCACCAACGCTGCTACACAAGAATCCTCTAAATCCTTTCCTCCATTACTGATTAGTCATTCCAAAATTACAGACAAAACCTCCTCAAGTAGAAAGGCCCACAGTCCAGCCAAAAGGAAAAAAATTTACATAGGTCGAACCCATTCCTCCCAGATCGAACCCCCCTTTCATCTTTTACATGTCTTTATATAAGAAAAAATACCTCAGCCTTGCCAAGACTTCAGCTCCATCTGTGCTTTCTAAAAATAGAAAACAGTTACAATCATCTAGACACCTGTAAACTGTCTCCTAAAACAAACAAAAACAGTAAATTAAAGGAGAATCAAATTTGAAAACTTCTTCTTGAACATATTGAACACTGGAGGTTGTTAGCATTCGCTGGCGAATAGACTCTAACAACACCAAAACAGATAAATGTAGAATCAGTCGAATGCTTGGGGTTGTTGGAGATTTGCTGCCAGCTGGAGGATCGGTGCTCTAACCACTGCCTGAAAAATAGGAAATCTCTGCCATTTGTCATGAGTGAAGTTAAATTGCCACTGGTCGAGCTGCCATCCACTCCATGATCTTCCTCAAACTGCTGCCTCGAATCCTAGAAGGCTGATCTGGTGTTTTGACTGCCAGATACATTCTAAAGAATGCCTCAAAACAAGGATACTCTGCCACCTCTGTCTAACTGCTGCCTCGGATTCTGGAGATGATCTTTTTCTTGTTGGATTTTCTCCTGTGAATGCTCAACTATAATTCGAATGCCATGCTTGAAAGTGCCACTTGTTCTCTGATGCTGTTCCAAAATATTGAACAGATTCGCCACCTGTTCCTTTTCTCCCATGCATACCTGAGTAAAAGCTAGAAAGCAAAGATCTCAGCTCGACTATTTGAACCTTGAGGCACACTAGGTTGGAGTTTATAATAGTGATCCTTCACAAGAAGCATGATTGCCTTGCTCTTTTGAAAAAACCCCAAGCTACTTCCTGATTTATAATTGGCTCTCTTAAGTGGCCTTGTTGCCTTTAATTTGGGCTCCTTTCTGAAATCACAGTCCCTAATTGATTTGGGCCAGAGAGAATGACCATGTGTTTCACTTATGAATAAAAATACACTGACTTGTAGGTCTAGATGAAAATCCCACTGTCCGGCTTATTCTCAGGATGTTGTCTTTTGAATATCCTGTAATTATCGATGCCTCAAGGATGGTTGTTAAAATCAGTCTATGCCTCACACAAAATGAAATCCTATATGTGGGAAATGGATCTGTACTTTATAAAACTAGGACACAGAAACTTTGTTACCATCATGAGTGACTTATGTCAGCGCATTGAGAATCATATGAGTTCACTGAGATACTTTCAATCTCAAGGAGTACTCTGAAACAAGCTTTGAGAATGATGAAAACATATATTCCAAGAGTTTCATTGGAGAATCAAACTCAGAAATTCTGCCATCATTTAGCACTTGAACTAGATCACTGTCCATAACAGTTGGAATTCGATGTGAGACAACAATTACTGTGTAGTCAGAAAACTGGTAGTGTAGTGTTTTTTGCATAATATTATCAGTTGCACTATGTACTGAGGTAGTAGCTTCATCAAGGACCAGTATGCAGGTACTATTTAGTAATGCCCGACCTGTTCGTCACCCTGTATATTTGTTTGCTCTTGCTCTGAGTAAATCAACACATCTTCATAACCATCTGAAGAAATAATATTGATGGCTACAGCCTCATTCCTCTAACTATTTTTAGAAGTAATGAAATCAATACCATCCTGACAAACAATACTCCAGGCTGAGCCATTATCACCATTAAACAGGTGGCATGCAAAAGTGTTGATTTGCCTCCCATATTTGGTCATGTTAGAAGCATTTCCTAAGGACAATCATGCTCTCCATCTACATTATTGTTAAAAATATCAAGGTTTGAAATAATTTGCCCATCGAGCTGAAGCGAGCCCTTGTAGAATTCATATGGAGAAACTGCTCCATTTCGAAGAAAATTGCCATCCAGTTTCATCTTTTGCAAACACTTAAACTCAACATTTTCCACCTGTGCGCTTGATGTACAGAGGATATCTCTCGGCCCAGTTCCTTCTCTAAAGTAGAGTGAGCATCTGCGCATGGGGTTTGAAATTTTCTCTAGTTCTAGCGTATTAGTTTCTTGTGCATAAGTAATCTCCGTTTGCTCCTTCCTGGTGCCTGCAACTTCTTTATTACGAAATGTAATTTTGAACTGTGTATGCAAACCAATCTCGACATTTTGAGATACCTCGTGCTCTCATTCTTTCTCATGTGAATCCGATGACAACGCTCTCCTATAGAGACAGATACAAAACCTCTCTTATGCTCAATACCATCAAGAAGGACATACAAACTTTGAGTATGATTTTCATTTCTTGGTTTGCTGGCAACTTCAAAAACTTGAGGAAAACCAGCATCTGGCTTTCGACTCACACCTGTAACTCTCATCATATAAATCGTGGCAAATTTTTGGATCATAAGGGTTTCATCTCATATTTTGACTAAGCATGCATGCACACTTGGTAACTGGGCTTACCTTTGGCTCCTAAGAATTCACTTCGACAGCTGCCAAACTCCCTAGCGATGGATGGAACAAGAAACTACCTCCAATTTTGTGTTCAAATAGGAGATTTCCAGATGTCCCATGAGGGATTCATGGTAGAAGTTGGGCCTGCGCTTTTATTTTATTTTTTGGCTTCTATGGGCAATATCCCACATTCACGAGGAGAAGGAATTTAAAAGCATTTATATATGCGAATGTTTGCATCATATACTCGATGATGTGAGCCCAAGGCTACCACTTGATTTTGGTGTTGGTGCTTTGGTGCTGGCTTGGATGTTGTTTGCTTTGGTGGTTGACTTGTGTTGTTGTTGATGCAGATGCGTGGCTCTAGATATAAAGAGCAACTCTCGGTGTTGAGCTTGGCCTTGGGCCAACATATTTTTTTAATCAAAATTTTAAGAAAACCAAACCAAAAACTTATGATAAGGCCACGAACTAATTTAGACTTAAAAAAGGCCAAATTAGACTAATAAGTTCAAATTTCAGGTTAAAAACAGAACCAAAAACTTAGCCATGTATCACTTTTTGCCACCCAAACCAACTATTCATAATTTCTGGCCCAAAATGCACCGACATTTTAACATGCTTTGATGTTCGCGTGCAAGGTTCTTAGCTTATGCTTTCTGCCTTTAATATGTGTCATGAGCAAAGGCGTAATGCCTTAAAAAGATAGATATTAGTCAGAATAGTGATTCCCCTATTATATAGGGTTCTAACATAGGCTCCATCTGGAGAAGATATCTCTGAAGGAGATGTCTAGAATCCATAGAACTCTGAATTTCGCAGACCAGCTGATCATTTGGCTGCCCCCAAACTGTAAACTGAAAATAAAACCATGAAGAGATGGAAAAGAAAAAATTCTCATCCTGTTGAAAAGAGGCCTAAGACTTTTGCAGTTCCTGGCCCGATTCGGGAAAAAGAATCCCCGTCTACTACAGTGACCAAAGTTGATAGGCCACCCTTCGGTTCGAGCCTCCATAAGGTCATAACCTCAGCATTGCGGGAAAAATCTACAGATTCTCCATTGACCACCCAGCCAGGCAAGGTGGGACTGAAGCTAAGTATCTTTGAAAAGTATGAGCTGATAAAGAAAAGGAACCAGACCCTGACCAGCAGTACTTGTGCCCAGTTCTGGAAGCAGACGTCGACTGTGCAACATAGGTTGCTATCGACATTTGACACCGAGAAGAGAAGAATGCATATGGAATTCCTCCAGGTACAGGTACCAGATCCAAAGGAGATCATTGACTATAAAAGGGCCACTTCAAATTCCAGACAAAGGACGTGCATCCGGCCGATCAGATGGATCTACACAAGCAAACAGGGGAAATGGTCTTTTACATGCTAGCGCATGCTTCCACTACTGCGTCCAAACTACAAGTGTCCCTGAACAATTTTCAAACAAAATTGAATTTAGAGAAGATATCGTCCTTTGCCAAGGACAACAGAATCAAGACTTTGGAGGAACTGGTCCTCAAGATTGGTTACGATCCTTCGAACGTGAAAGCAGCTGAGGAGATGATTAAGAAGAAGAATGTTGACATAGCTTCCT
Source organism: Picea glauca (assembly GCA_000966675.3). NCBI lineage: Eukaryota > Viridiplantae > Streptophyta > Pinopsida > Pinales > Pinaceae > Picea > Picea glauca. Next base: position 1,225,855 of record JZKD02S1857109.1, on the reverse strand, counting down.
TGAGGAAACAATTGAAGCTCCCGCCCACAAAGGATTCATAGGCGAAGGAGATAACAGAGAAAGAAGGAGAGAAAGATGAAATGCTCAAGCTACTCATGGAGCAGAATGCACAGCTTAAGGAAATGGAAGCTGAGATGGAGAAGCTATTAAAAGAGAAAGAGAAACTGAAGCCAATGGAAGTCATTCCATTGAGTGATATTCCAATTTTAGGAGTGAGCACAACATCAGTGACAAAATTCCCATCCACGACTCCATTGACATCTCTGGAGAAGACAACCGACCTGGCTAAGTCTATGGAAAAGATGAACCTGCAGGAAACAGAGATCAGCAGGCTCAAAAAGGAGATTGAGAACCTTCAGGAACTCAAATCTTCCTTTCAGACCAGCCTCTCCAAGGAAAAGTAGGTGACAGATCAGCTCAAATAGGAGTTACAGCAGCTCCGGAAGCAAACAGTGGCAGGAAAAACTTTGGCTGAGGTTAAAGAAAGTGTATGGACAGACATCACCAAGTCCATGAACGAGATATGGACCATGATACAGATAATGTTTGAGCAGAATGAATTGGTGCAAAGAAGCAAATAGGTCATCGAGAAGATCAGATCAGAATTGGGAGAGATGCCAATGCAGGCGAACGAGATCATCAAGTTCTTAAATTCTAAGACTAGGGAAGAGCTGGAAGAGCTGAAAATTGAAGATAGAACAGAGACCATCCTTGAGGTCAAAAGAGTTTTGAACAAGAGAGGATTAATGCTTCAGCTGGAAGAAAAGGTTTAGGCCATGGACCTAGGGGTACAAATATTCTTTAGTAAGATTGAGGCTCTCCAGAAGAAAGGTCTTCCTGGTCTGAAGGTAATCAATGATAAATTGATGACACTCCCAGACTACAAGAAGAGATTGGCCGATGTGGCTAAGGACAGTTCAAAGTTTGCAAGAATTCAAGGGAGCATCATTGGCAAGGCATTTCTATATGCACTTCAGTGGGACATCAGTATCCAACATGAGATTCGATATATCTTCCTCACCAAGCCTACCTTCGCCAAGTACACAGAAATGGATGAAGTGTATCGAAGGCTACTCAAAGTCAATGTGCCCAGTCATCTCCGATGGGAGGAACTCTGTGATCTGATCGAGTAGCAGATGAGCTGTCCTAGTCCACTCATTTTTCCAGTCAGATGAGGTCATGCAGAGGCTTCATCAATGGCCCACCCAGAAATCAGCATGCAGTTACACCACATCATCAAGCAATTCCTAGATTTATGCAATTTGTTAATTTAGTTAGGCTAAAAATAGATTTAGCACGTCCTGGCCATTAATGACATGATCGTTTGTAATTTGAGTTATAAATACTTCATCTTTCGAAGTATTGGGGGTTGTTGATCTTCACACCCTGACGCTATTAGACTGTAATATTTTTGAAGAGATCTTCCATTAATA
>JZKD02S1857109.1:1160978-1205666 GCA_000966675.3 Picea glauca | reverse complement strand
AAATTCACATGGTGGAAGCTACATTGGAAATATAAGATGAATTTGAAAAGTGGAACCATGACTCCAAGAATAAGGTTTAGGAGCCCAAGTTGCATTTCTATTAAGATCATGTTCCTACAAAATCAAAACATATGCAATGATAAATCAAATTTCTTTAGGTTCGATATTTTCTCATAACAAATTGAGATCTCTAGTATCTACCTTGTGTAATTACATTTCTCTAAGATTATTTCTTATTTGCATTCACTATTGCTAAATTGACTATGATTTTAAAATTGTAATTGCTTGTTAGCCTGCTGACCATGTAAAGAATATTCAATTTAGGCTTGAAGAATATATTTGGGGAATTTGTTTCTTTAAAGTTTAAAAATTTAAATTTAATCTGATCAAATATGATTGAAAACAAGGGGAAATGGTTTCTTATAGTGGTAATTGTTGCTCATTTGGATGTTCATTGGACATCACATTAGGTTCAATAGAAAGAAATGTTCTATATGGGGACAATGCTTCGTCTAAAAGGGAGTGAAGTTTAGAGAAAAAAGTAGATGTTGTAGAGGGAAACACGCTTTGATACCATGTGCTAAAAGTCTGGAAATTTCTTTGGAAATCCAATAAGTCATATTAGCATCATGTTTGTCTTGTAAGTTCCTCAACATCTCTAAAGAAATTTGTGATAATTTGATTAGGTTTTGAAAGCTTCCCTATTGTTTTTCTCATCCAGAAACCTTAATAGTCATGATCTTACAAGGATCATTTTTTATATTTCAAAATAAATGTTGTGCTCATTGCATTATACAAATCATTTTGTGAAATCAATCTCTCCAATTAGCACCACTTTATCTAGGTCAGATTGTAGATTGACTAAATTTTCATGTTCACTAGTGAAAGTGTTTGCAATCGCATTAGCATCATAGCTTGTGAAGGATAAAATGGATAAAAAGTTAGACTTCATAAGCATAAACTACCTAAAATTCCTTTAAATAGCTTTAGAAATTTTCATCATTTTGTTTTTCCTTCCCTGGCTAACCTAGATTCAAGCCATAGAAAATCCCAAAGATCCAAACTATAGCCAATTGATCATTTGTTGTTGGGGAAATAGAAAATTGATCTAAAACGCAATGAAAAATGATATGATTTTAAGATTTTGATTCTATGAATGACACCATATTGTAACATGGGATTATGTTTTGGTATTATATGAAGATATGGTGTTGGGCATATCATTTAAATTCATATGTGCTCAAATGTATTGCAGGGGAGAAATGTTTGGATTTGTACATCTCAATAATGGGTAGGAAGTTGGTTCAAATAGGTTTATTATGATTATGAAGGCTCATGATTATGTCTATATTACTTATAGATATCATGGACATGCACTTAGTCAATATTTACCCTAGAAACCCTTAACCGAGAAAACCAACACCTCCATAGATATTTACTATTAACCTTGGTCAAATCAGCCAAGCTAGGCCAACATTGGCCACTTGAGAAATTTTACAATGGATTTCTTCATGCCTTTAAATAGGTTTCATCATATGTAATACCATGGGAAAATATCATGGGTTACCTAATACCATGGGCTCAAAAACCACCATTCATAAACCCTTCAATGACTAAATGAAAGGTTATCTTAAATACTCTATGATCAAATTAAGATTAACCCAACATTCCCCCTTTAAATTTTCCTTGGAATAAAAACATACCCCCCTCAAAGTTTATTAACAAGGTATCTAAGAATACATGACCCCCCCATCAACTATGTCTACATCTATACTTTATACTGGTGAACCATGAAACTAGGGGTATGCATGTCTAATTAGGTATTATAGCTATATGCCCATTTTACATGTGATAAAATCCAACTCCATAAAAAAATAATTACAATTATACGTTGGAGAAAATGATGTACGAAGCATTTATCAAATTATTTACCCACATCCCTCTCTGCTCCAAATACATTGACCTTAACCAATAACTCATTAACTAATTATGTCTTCTTCAATGTGATTCTTCCAATGCTTCACATTAATCATTGTAATTAATTTCCATGTGTCATTTTACCATGATTCATATACCCATGAATCATTCTTCATTTTGTGTCTCCCATGCTCCCAACATCATACCATTATCACAAGAGATTCCAAGTCAACCATGCTCTAATACCACATGTTAAACCTAAAGAGAGAGAAATAACACAAAAATAGGAATAAGAAATGTTGAGCACACACTTATACTAAGAAGGGGGGGGCGCGCGTGAATATAAGGCTATATTTTTCTTTTTCCAGGTCTATTTTCCAAAAAGTCAGATATTATCATCGCCAATATTTAATTGTCACTCATTGAATAATGTTCAATCATAACTCATTGAATGATATTCAATCTGTTGAAAGATTGGTTGTCATTGATGTCAACCCTTGAAGAAGTCTAGTATCCCCAAAGGTATAGTTACGGAACCTATAGTTGATCAAGGAAAAAGGTCATGAATGACAGTGTAAATGTAGGTAAATCACTCATGGATGGATAGTCCTCATCATGTTTTTTTCGGTGATAGGTGGTGCACCACGTAGTTCCTCACGATTGAGGAGTTATGGCCTTGTGAAGTTAGAATCCCCAAAGAATGGTCAAGAAGCTCCTAGTTGGTTACAAGTCTTTAATGAAAGGGTAATGTGGTTGTAACAAGAGAGTCAATAATCCCCTAAGATTAAGGAGAGAGGTTAACCAACAAAAGTATAAATACACCTCAAGGAGTCAATCAAAAGTACAATCACTCACTTATTCTATTGAATATATTCTAGTGAACTAGTGATCTATTTGGAAAGTTTGCGATGACAAAATATGAGGTAGAGACAAGTGAGAAGTGCGGGAGTTTTGGGGTTGTAGAGGAGAGCAGAGATTTCTAAGTAAAACCTAGTTTAGTTGACTCCTTCGGGTCATACTACTAGTGTCTCACAAGGCACCCTCATGGGTTGGACATTTCCTATCACATGAGGCCCCACATGACATCATGTCTTAGTCCCGCGAGGACAAGATATATTTGTGGGAAATGCTTGTACCAGGTCCCCGACGACAGAGGAGGCATCTAGGTCAGCACTATTGTGTATTAGGTCATCTACAAAGGTATATGTATTCTCATGTGCTTGTTTTTTAGATGTATTGTGGCATATGCATGAGGCACATGCTTTGGTTCTTTGGGGAACTTCATTGGTGATATGGTATAGATATATGGTATGGTATATGGTACAGGTTCTATACATGGTTTATGCTCTAGTACATGGTATATGATTTGATACATGATTAGCTACTCATCATTGATGTTATAGTATATACATTTTGCATATATTATGGTACATGATTGATGCATGTTATACTACATATGTTAGTACATAGTTGATGGATGATATGATACAAGTTTTGGTATATCTCATGTTGATGATCAATTACAGGTTTATGGCACAATGGAAATGACAGGTTCAATACAATGACAGGTTGATGTGATAGGTTACAAGTTGAGGTGAAAGTGACAGTGGCAATGATTGTGGTAGTGACAATTGGTCTACATTTATATTTCAAGGTGACAAGATGGGGTAAGGAAAGTGGGTTGTAGCATCCATTCGGTTGGTGCCGAAGAACACAGGGAGTTGGAGCTTCCTTCAAGTTGGAGCCTGAGAATCAGGAGGTTGTATCCTCCTTCTAGTTGGAGCCAACGAATTCATGGATTTGTAGCCTCCTTCAGGTTGGAGCTTGTAAATAGGGGGTCATAGCCTCCTTCTAGTTGTAGTTGGATATTTGGGAAGTTGGTGCTTTCAATGAATGTACTCTTTTGATATATAAGAAAATCATTCTGTGGTTTTCTCCCATTTGGGTTTTCACGTAAATTTTGGTGTATTGCATTGATTTGGATGTCTATTATGCTTTGTTGATTTATACTGCTCATGATATATTGATGATATATTGCTGATGATATTAACGATTACATATTGTGGTTAAAAAGTGATAATAAAAGTGCTCATACTAATTCACCCCCACTCTCAGTATTCCAACAAAATCGTCACTCCTCAAATCGTATCCTCAAATGGTATGAATAAGAATATCACATTTTCGCCCACACACATTTTTTCTCATAACCCTCTTCTTTATTTATACTTTTCATAATTTTACTTGAAAATTCATGCTCTTTTAAAAAGTCATGAATTTTATGAAATAATAATTAATTCCCTCCCTTTTCTTTGTTTTTAATTCACTTTTTACCATAGCATGGGTAAAATACCACCGTGGTTTGAAAATCCATGTGCACTTTCACTTTTACCCTTTTTAATCCATTTTTGTGTTTACTTCACTTTTATGTAAACTCCACTTTCACTTTTACCTTTTTCTTTAATCCACTTTCATGTTTACTCCTATTTTACGAAAATTCCACTTCCACTTAACTTTTAAAATTTTGTTATTTATTAAAGTCATATTTATATTTAAACCACTTTAATTTTTACTCCACTTTTACATCAACTCCGTTTCTACTTAACTTTTCAACTTTTATATTTATTAAATTTATATTTATATTTGATCACTTACTAACCTTTGACATCACTGACAATATTTTATTCAACAATCTTCCCCTTTGTCGTTGATGGAAACCCTATACTCAAAAACATGTAATCCTCCAGAAATAGAAAGAGTTCTCCCTTGTCTACAACTCTCCCCTTATCTGTAATTCTCCCCCCTCTGTCTACAACTCTCCCCTTGTATGTAATTCTTCCCATTTGACATCAATGGCAAAGGTATGCACCCCCTAAGCTATGCTTCTTTATTGACGATATGAGAGGGATATCACTCCTAGATTTTGTTTGAGATATTCATATTTTTCTCTAGGAAGGGGTGTGGTAAAAGTATATGCAATGTGTTCCATCTTGACACTTAGTTAAACTACATGTTCTCTTAGGAAGTGGTACTTGATGGGACCATGCTTCATCTTTTACTGCATAGTTTCTTTTTTCATGTTGATCCCCCTTAGAATGTGTTTTCTCTTGTAGTTTTATGAAGTAGATCCCCTTGTGGATGTACTATATTTTCTTGCTGTAATTGTTGAGTCTTCTGAGTTTATCATTGTCCCAAAATTCTCGTTTTTCTATTTATTAATATTAAGTTGTCAAATACTTTATAGATGGTTCACTATCATAGTACTCTTAGTTATTCACAACTGATAGGGTTTTCTTCCTTCAACATTTTCTTACAATCTACTAGTAAAAAATGAATAATGTCCATCAACAACTTATCACATCTCCATGTGCTTTGCATCTTCAAGCTGCTATGTGCCTTCATAGATTCTAAGGGATCTTCCACTGTCACTGGTATGTTGTTGACTTGGTAGTGCTTGAATGTCATCAAACCACCATCTAGTTGTCCTTCATAAACACTTTCGTGAACATCGTAAATGTTGGTCACAATGTATAGAATATCTATGTGGACTTGTCTTTTATTTTTCACAGTAGATACCTCAACCCTTCCAACTTTCAAAGATCCATACACCTCTCACAAAGGATTTGGAAAAATGTGCAGAGCTATCATCAAATTTCATTCCCAATTGTAAAAAATGCTTTAAGGTTTGAAGAAGGATTGTCTAGAATACTGAATGAAAATTATATGCATACTGTATAGAATATAATGTCCTCCACATGAAATTTTTATGTCATCAAAAATGCCTTCCTTAATGGTAAAATATTCCCAAACATGATACAACAACACTCCTCAAGAAGTCTGAACACTGTCACCAACAACACAAGATAACCAGTCTCTATCGATCTAGATAATCTCTGTATACAATACAAGAAATATGACTTCTCCAACAACAGTTGAACATGCTTGGGTTGGTCTCATCAAATCCAATTCGATTCAATAAGAAATAATCAAGTCAACAGGAAGACATTAGTTGGGTTCACATTTCAACGAATTCAAGTATTAGCTCTATAAGGATTCAATAAGTAGCAGCAATAGGTCTTGTCGAAATTTATAGTTGATGGAAAAACCAATCGAAACTCTAGTCGACTTTCATGTCAGGTCAATTCCTAGTCAACCACTTCCAAAGAAATCATCAATAAGTAAGAGAAGCACAAAATCACTAGTCTTGTTCATTATCACTATTTTCATTTTTCTCATGTAGACACTTAGAAGAAAAATTTTCTACTTTTCCACAGTTAAAACATTTAAAGGGAAACTTAGATTTGTATTTTCCAGATCCCTTTTTGAGTTTTCTCATAAAATTTTCTTCCTATGCATCTAATTCACAACTGGAACAATCACCTGATTTGTGCTCTTTGCTCTTCATATTATTTGAGGCTTTGAAAGTTGCTTCCCTTTTTCATGGTTTTTCCTTTTCAATCCTCATTTCATATGCAGTGAGGATCCCATGCAATTAATCCATTGTTAATTGATCAAGATCCTTTATTTCCTCAATGGCGGAAACTTTGGCATCAAATCTAAAGTGGAGTGACCTCAACACTTTTTGCCCAGTCATCGATTCTTTAACCATTTCACCAAGTCCTCTGATGGTGTTGAAAATTTCTTCCACACGGAGGAGATAGGCTACAACATTTTTTTCTTCTTTCATCTTCAAACTCTTGAACTATGTTATATGAGTTTGGAGCTTAGCCTTCTTGACCTTCTCAATGCCTTCGTGGATGTTTTGAGGTTTTTCCCATTTTTTTTTCATGGATTTGAAATGCATTACTTTGAAAAACTTTGATTCTGATAGTCCACACAAGACAATGTTCTTGGCTTTTGCATCATTTTCACTATCCTTTTTCCCAACTACATATGTTGGTGGATTTTTTGGGGCTATATAACCAGTCACAAATGATTTAAAATTATCAAAACCAAGGTCCATTAGATATGTTAGCATCCTTATACTCAAGAAGGCATAGTTTGTTCCGTCAAACAACTGAGCCTTATTTTTATAGAAACCTTCTTAACCGACCATGTGTGTTCATGAGATCTACCTTCTAGTGGTTATATTGTTTCCAAACAAACCTGATCTGATACCAATTGTTGAGAACACACTTATACTGAGGGGGGGGGGTGAATCAGTATAAGGATATCTTTTTCTTTTTCCAGATCTATTTTCTAGAATGCAAGATATGATCTTCACCAATATTTGATTGTCACTCCTTGAACGATGATCAATCGTCACTCCTTGAATGATATTCAATTGTCACTCCTCAAATGATATATGTAATACCCCGGTTTCCCCCAGCTTGTAAATATAACTATAACCTGCTAAAAGACTATGGGCAGAGTAAATATGTGTGGGTGTTGGAATTGATGAACCTTTTTGTTATAAAAGGTAATGTATATATTTTGTTACTAAATAAAATGGAAAGTGTTGCATAACTGCTGAAGGAGTTTTTCCAAGCTAGATCACGATGCATGAGAGAGATGGTGAGGGGAACCAACAATGGTTGAGATGATCCCCACCAGACTAGTACTTTACTCGATTTAAATTATTCAGACCCAGAACAATCCTCTGACCCAGAAAAATAAATTACTAGTCAGGATGGTAGTGGGGAAGTCCTCCTCAAGAGTCATTGAGGAGATGGGTAGATTAACCATCTGGAAAAGTCTCGACATGACCACAAAATGGGGATTTGGACCCACAAAATCTTGCTGAGGAAGGAAAGAAAATAAGGGAAATTTGTGGGAAGAGAAAAAGGAAGGCATGAAAATGAGTCGGGTGACCATTTTTTTTAAAAGAAGAGAGCATGTGAAACTCTCTGGTTTGAAAGGGAACTGAGAAAACAATTTTGTTCTGGGTACAAGAATTGTTGGGCAGCGTTTTCAGTCCAAGCTGATAAACGAGGTTGCAGAGAAGATGAGTGACTGAGGAAGCAATCATTTCATACCCCCTTGATTGGTGGAGAGAAGACCAATCTGCCAAGTTCCTGTGGGAGGAGGAGAGTAGCCTCTATCCCTGGCTGTTGCTGAATAGAAGGAAGACTTTCTCTTAGAGCATCATGATCTAGCTAGGGGGTGTCTAGTGGTAAATCTATCCAGGAGTGGTTGTGCCTACGGTTGGGTGGAAAATGGCACCCCTTTCAACAATTGCTTCACTATCTGGTTTCTAAATAAGTATTCTCATACCTTGTGAAATTGAACTATAACTATAAATTAAGGTTGAATATCCTGTGAACATTTCAGGTATGTGCATGATTGTTTGATTATTAGACTGTTTTTCTTTATTTTGCTTGATTGAGTATTTAAGCAAGTGAGGAACTATATGCTTTGAACATAATTTGTACATGTAAATGATTGAGACCCATGTAGTGGCTCAAATTAAAGGAAATACACTGTGATTTTGTTGACCATAGACACATTTTTTTATGTATGCATGTCTATACTTGCAGTTTCTTTGGGTCTCCTGGAAAATGAGTCTGTTAAGCTCAGGAGAGGTAGTGCGAGGGTGCACAGAGCCTATGTAAGTTGTGTAGAGGTTAATAACTCTCTAAGTTCTAAATTTCAGGAGAAGCGCAAGAAGTGCGCCCACACTTCATTCAAAGTATTTGCAAGCTCAGAAGGTATAACACTTATCGAAAGAAGGCCAAGGCCATAGCTTATGAAAACCATGGTTCAAATCCCTTATTAAAGGGAAGTGGAGCTGCGGAGTACAGAAGAAGACATAACACCCGTTGATCTGGTTGTAAGGATAGTTTTGACCATTGAATCTGGACTATGGTCAGTTCGACACTGACCACTTCAGGAGTAAAAAGGAAACTAAACAATGAAACCACTAAATGCCAAAGTCATGAAGCAATAAGGACCATCGATTTGAGGATACTTCAAGATCTCTCTTTTGACCATTGGATCTAGATGTGGTCAGTCCGACGTTGACCACTTTGGGAGTAAAAAGGAAACTAAACAACAAAACCCCCGAGTGCCAAAGTCATGAAGTGACGAGGATTTTCGATTTGAGGATACTTCAGGATCTCTCTTTTGACTATTGGATCTAGACTGGTCAGTCTGACACTGATCACTTTAGGAGTAAAAAGGAAACTGAACAAAAAAACCACTGAACGATGAATTCACGAAGTGACAAAGGCTATAGATATAAGGACCCATGTGGACCTATCTCAACCATTGGAGAGAGGATATTGGAAGGTTGGTTGGAGGGAGTTAGGGACTTCAGAGCTCCAGGCAATTCTGTTGGTAGGAGAAGTAGGGTGTTCTTAGAGACTGTCAGCCCAGAGTGACTTGGCATGCTGACATCACCTAGGGTGATGTGAACCCATATTATGCATGCCATGTGTCATCCTAATTCATGCTTTTCACAGACCTTATGTGCCAAATGGAACTTGACACATGTCACCCATCGATTGGTCCATGTTTCATCTACATATTTTTCCACATGTCACCCCTTAGTGCATAGTTGGTTGACTTAATGGCTAATGGGATCCCGAGGGTTCGGGAGTTCGGAACTCTGGGAGGCTTAGCATGTTAGAATGTATGCTCCAATAGGGCTGAAGGTCGAAGATACGTGGGAGGACCTCAGGATTTCAGGATAGTTGGGATACCAAGACACTATGGTTAAAGTGGCAGAAGGCCCTGATCCACCGATTCCTATCTCGTTGTTCAATGCGCAACCACGTATAAGTGTGGACCCTGTGGGAGTCTGTGAAATTGGAGAAATATAATGGATAATTAAAAGGGGCCAAAGGCCCAGACCAAACTCCCACTTCCCCATGTCATAATGTTTTAAACATAAGAAACTAAATGAGAGGGACCCTCTCCGAAACTCTGACATTCAGGAAATTTGGGTTCATAAATGCATGATGAGGAATTTCGTCAAAGTCTAGAGACTTAGGCGTTAACTAATATTAATAACCCTAAGTTCCCTTGGAGATTTAGTAAGGAGTGGGATTTAACTATTTCAATGATTAATTAACTTAGTAGGCCTATAGGAGCCGAACAAATGTCAACTCTCGGTTGGGAGAGTCTGTGTATACTATGATGATGTGGAGTGTTGGGTGACAGGGAGCCACATTGGTTCCATGTGGCTATGAGAGACTCTAGTCAATGAAGTATTAAAGAACTTTGAAGGGCCATAACTTACAATCCAGAACACATATCTGGACAAATTTATAGTCTTCGGAAAACCCTCGTTGAATTGAAGACAATGGGACCCTAGTTATAGGGATTTGAGGTGATTTAGAAAAGTTGAATTTTGATCCCCCATCCCTTAAAAAGGTACTTAGGGGTCAGGTGTGTGTCAGAGTGGTATTAGAGTGGGCAACAAAACTTGGCCTACTTGGGCTTATGAACGAGTCACATAAAATTTATTAGAGAACTTTTAAGGGGTAACACCCTATCTTACCCCATTCATAAGAAGATTATTGAAACCACTAATGAAGAGAGGAATGAAACTTTATTTTTTTGTCATATGTTTTAAAAATATTAACTGTGTTGCTAGTGTTCCAAATAAGGAAGTTGACTTCACCTTACAAATTGTATATGCTACTCATAAACTAATAGATAATTAACTAACACAAAATGTTTTATCAGCACTCAAATTGTAAGTGGAAAGAAAGAAAACTACAATATAAAGGATGGTGACACACCATGAGTTGGGGGAAATATCCTACAATAGATAAGAAGAATTTGATGAGAGGAGGGTAGTGGAAACCCCTCTAGATTTGTCTGAAACTGTAAGAAGCATCATGGTGAAATTACAGAGTTGTAAGGATGACAATGAAATGATGATAAAAGAACAGGAAAAACAAACTGAAATCAATGCATTTCTACTGCAAATCCTATCATATATACAAAGACAACTGCAACATGGACCAACAACCAATAATGTGGACAAACATCATACTAAGAAAACCCAAAGCCCACTTGAGATACAAAAGCATGGTCCTGAAAGTGGCCACACAAGGAGGAGCACCTCAGAGAAGGCCCAAGATGGAGCCAAGAGACATTCAATGAAAAAATACTCTAGTCATGAAATTGACAACTCCAAGGAATTTTCTAGTAGTGAGACTAGTTCACATTCCTAGAGGAGAAGAAAGAAGAGGAAACATTCCAAGAGCCATGACCCTGAAGATTTTAAGAAAGACAAACCACCCACCTTCGTGGGGAAATTAAAAAGGGGGAAGAAGCAGAAGTTTGGCTACTTGGCTTGAAGAAGTACTTTAGAGTACATGACTACTCTGAAAAATTTAAAGGCCCGAATAGTCATTTTCAACTTGAATGGAAAGGCCTCCATTTGGTGGGAGGACATTAGGAATGTGAAAGGAATCCATGAGAAGGAATTTTCGTGGAAACAATTTGAGAAATACTTCAAGAAGAAGTATCTGTTGGAAAAATACTTTGATGGGAAGACCAAGGAGTTCTATGAACTCAAGCTAGGACAACTCATAATAGATGAATATATCAACAAATGTCTTGAGATGATGAGGTATGTTCCATACATAAAAGATCAAAAGGTAAAGATGCAACGATTTATTAGTGGAATACCTCTGTTAGGTACCTAACCCCTCACGTAGGTAGAATAATATATTTCCATGTAATAAAGGTCAATATTAATAAGGCCTAGCAATAAGAAAGAATACGTCCAATGTAAGAAGACCTAATAGAAGCTTTCGCTTCTAGAAGGATATTCCTCTATATTGTTCTTTTGATAGACATATTTAGTATAAATGGGAGTCAAGGATATGATAATTTTTTTCTTGGAGATTATTGTAATAGAGCTTTTCTCTGCTGGACATTTCCCCCTTGAAGAGGCAAGTGAACATTGCTCTCAGTAATCAAAGTGCTCTTTTTGGTGTTATTTTGTTATCATTTTGGTATTATCGTGGTGTTTCTATGGTTATATTGTTGTTCATCTGCCATTTATAGCTATTTATTTCTGTTCTGCATACTTTTTATATCTGGAATATTACAAGTGGTATCAGAGCACCTTCCTCGGTAGAAAATTGTGTGTTAATTTTTTTTTTTCAGGGTAGAGACGTATTCCAGTGTCTTTAAGCTACAATGATATGTTTTTACATCCATAAACCCGTGGTCAGGGATTCATACACGCAGGAAATACAGGTGGTACTTAAGTGCACATATGTTGGCCACCCTTGTAACCCCTATTGGTACCCCTTCGAGTGGTAGCGCATCAGACAACACCTGTATACAGATCGACCTAGATCTCCTAAATCTCTCCATAGATAAACTGATCGACCACCTGACTACTATAGTTCCACCGACATCAACACTCGGGAAGATACTCTTTAGTACCTGGGTAGTTGGGTAGTACGACTAAGGGTACAGTATAGCCTCCTTAGTTGGTGCCCTGAGATGTTGGGCTGAGTATTACTGTTGGACCTCGGATGTATATCACAGAGCTATAACATAGGGCAAACCCTTGTCTGTAGAACCCTTGAATACCCTAACCCTTGGGAAGGAAACATAAATAGAACCAATAAGATCTATTGTCGTGCTACAATATCCTCTGCATTTTGGTTGTGAAATTACTACACATTTCTTTCTGTTAAGCATTTGGGCATTTCATCATTGCAGTAATCTTCAGGCCAAAGTATAACTCCGCAGGACACACTTATTTGGGACCTATTCCATTAGATTCCCCTTTTCTCCCTGATCAAAGTCATACCCTTTATTTTTAATCCTTTTTGTTTCAGTGGACCCGACCCCTTCCCAATTTCCCTATTTTTTTGGCTATCCCATTAAGCCCAGGAAGGTCATCATCCTTGTTGACAGTGGTAGCACCCACAATTTTATTCATCATCGAATTGCCCAGGAAACCAATTTCTATCTTCATGTTGTCAATAATTTTCAAATCTTGATGGCCGAGGGTGGGTCCATGAATCGTGGTGGGCCGTGTGAAAATCTTCGTCATCAAATTGGACAATACCAACTAGAATATCATATTTTTTCCATTGACATGGGAGGTTGTGACATTGTGATAGGTGATGAATGGTTACGCACTTTGGGTCCCATTCTTATGGACTTTAAGGAATTAACCATGCAATTCCAATAGAAAGGACAAAAGTATCAATTCAAAGGTCCAATAGTTGGTTATCCTGAGATCATTAGTTCCCATCGTATGAAAAATATCCTCAAGAAAGGCCACTCCGGTATCATTTCTCAATTCCATTCTATTCAAGCCGTTGAGACACCCTCTGTGCATCCTGGCCTCCAAGCTATCCTATCCAAACATCAAGTTGTTTTCTCCACCCCTTAGGGCCTTCCTCCTTCTTATGGTGTTCATGATTATTCCATTCCCATTGTTCCTGGAAGTCTTCCTCCCAATGTTCGTGCTTATCACCACCCCTTTTCTCAAAATAATGAAATTGAGAAAATAATGCAGAAATTGCTCCAAGCAGGTGTTATCTGCCCCAGTACCAGCCCTTATTCTTCCCCTCTGGTCATGGTACTTAAGAAAGAAAGTACTTGGCACATGTGTCCCGAATTTTGTGCCCTCAATAAGCTCACCATAAAGGACAAGTTCCCCATTCCTATCATTGATGATCTCTTGGATGAGTTGAGTGGTGCTCAATACTTCACTAAACTTGATCTGCGTTCTGGCTACCACTAGATACGTATGTAAGAAGATGACATACCCAAGAATACCTTTCGAACTCACGAGGGTCACTACCAGTTTTTGTTCATGCCCTTTGGCCTGTGTAATGCCCCCTCCACCTTCCAAGGCCTCATGAATCATGTCTTCCTTCCTTTTCTCCTTCATTTTGTCTTAGTTTTCTTTGATGATATTCTCATCTATAGTAAAACTTGGCAATCTCATATTTCCCATGTGGATCAAATTCTCCATCTACTCTCGCAACACCAACTTTTCCTCAAACAATCTAAATGTGTTTTTGGCGCTTCAGAAGTCGAGTACTTGGGTCACATTGTTGGCAAGGCCGGTGTTAGGGTGGATCCTAAAAATATTGAAGCTATGCAAGATTGGCCTCACCCAAAGACTCTCAAAAGATTGCATGGATTTATGGGTTTAATAGGTTATTATCGCAAGTTTGTTAAGAATTATGGAAATGTTGCGACACCTCTCACTTGTCTCCTTAAAAATAATTCTTTCACTTGGACTCCAGCAACTGCTCGGGATTTCAAACCTTGAAGATGGCCATGTGCACCACTCCAGTCTTGGCCCTTCCTGATTTCACAAAGACCTTTTTCCTCGAATGTGATGCTTTCGAGAAAGGAATTGGTGTCATCCTTATGCAAGAGGGTTGGCCTTTGGCCTTTACCAACAAACAACTATCAGAGATAAATTTGGGAAAATCAATTTATGAAAAGGAAATGTTGGTTATTCTGCATGCCGTGGATCTTTGGCGCCCTTATCTATTGGGGAAATGATTCCAAATTAAGACAGATCATCAAAGTCTCAAGTATTTTCTGGAACAATGTTTCCTTTCCTCCCTGTTATAACCCTAAATTTCTCCATACATGAATACCTGGCACTTGGCCCTCTTGCTATTTTTTTCCAAGCCATCATTGAGTTTCTCTTCGTAAAAACTCATTTTTTGAAGATGTATGTGCCCTACACCAATACTGCCCACGTACATATGCTTGCTGCACCAGTACAACTCGTGTACGTATGCATGTTGCACCACTACAACCCGCATACGTATGCATGCTGCACCACTACAACCCGTGTATACTTGCAAAAGTTGAAAAAATAAAAAAGTTGCAAGCAATTCATTGAGATTACAAGCTATTGGGTAGTTTCCCAACTAATCCACTACCTATAGCCCGTCACCCAACTGAATAACCATCCTTTTCCCATATAAAATGAGGTTTTGGGGTCTCATTCCAAACATAAGAATAAGAACACTGAAACTCTGCCTGTTTCACATCCCCTCCTTGCCCCAAGCATTTGCAGCCTTGTTGTGATAATTGCCTCAGAATTCCTCATTTTCCCCTTTTTCCTCCATCATAACTTAATCCATTTCCCAAGAAGAAGGTTGAGAGGAGAAGGATACATGGAGGTGCACTTGGATCTTGGTGAAGAGGATCTCGTACCAAGTTCAAGGAGCAGTATCTGGCACTGGTTGTAAGTAATCATTGTATTATCAATAAAATAAGTACTTTTCCTATCCCAAAACATGATGTGTCGAATGTTTGCATTTGATTTATTTTTTTATTCTAACATCTGTTACAGGTATGAACTAACTGAGAGGGGGGGCTGAATTAGTTAGTGTAGATTATTAATAATTTCCCTTGTTTTAACTTTGAATCAATAATCTTAGTGGCAGTGAGTCTTTACTGTGAAATTCAGAGTTATGAACATAAAGCAGATAACGTAAAGAATAGCAATCACACACAACATTCACTCACAAGTATGAGACATAAATTTTTCAAGAGGAAACCCAACCAGGGAAAAAACCTCATCTTCTTAGGATGTTCAACAAGCTCCAACTGCGTTACATCTCATCTTTCATGAGCACCAACTCATAGAGGCTGCAACCTCTGATTACCAGCACCAACTGGCTGAGAGCACCAACTCCCACAGAATCCCAGCATCCACTGGGTGGAAGCACCGACTTCCTTTTTACTTCAGCACCAACTGAGTAAAGGCACCAACCTTCAGATTCCTTTCTGCTGATCTACTCTGCATTCTTCACTGTCTCTGATCTGCTGCTCTGCTTCACTGTCCTCTACATCCCATTCTCAACTTCTTCTCATATCACGCAGATTCTCCTCTTCCTTTTCTCACATTTATAGCTCTCTCTCTATCACATCAACAACCCCTACCATCACTGTTTCAGCACATTATATTGTTTTTACACATGCAGAGGTTTTCCTTGCTTTTCTCAACTCCAACTGCAGTTTCCCCTTTTTTTTCTTGATTTTCTGAACTGGCTCTTTGCATGCCTCCTCTACGCATGCCACATCATGCATCGCTGTGTTCTTTCTGTTTTAACTGCCAGTCTAATTTTAGACTGAAAGTCCTTCCATCGTCCAGAGTGATTAGAGAAACCCAACTGGCAAAAACTTCCAGACTTGTCAAAGTAGATGAAGGACCCCCGCAAAACCTTGGATCTAGCAATGTTAAGCTCCATTGGTTGTGCATTAAATCCATTTGATGTTGGCCACACCAATCGCGTTGTGAATGGCATCATTCGTGATTTTCTTAAAAAAACGATTGGTAACCCAAGGGCGTTGTGAATGGCATCATTCGTGCTTTTCTTAAAAAACGATTGGTAACCCAAGGGCGTTGTGAATGGCATCATTCATTCTTTTCTTGATGCTGCTGCTAGTCATGGCCGTGGCTAAAGGGAGAGCCAATGGGAAATAGACGTATCCTCCTTGGTTTTATTAGCAAATATCCCCATGGGCGAAGGCTGAACGGGAATGCCAATTGGGTCGCATCTCTCTTCGCCATTGCCTCTGTTTCTGTTTCAATGGGGGCTCTTGAATCGACTGGAGCTTTCCTTCAAACATTTCAAATGGGTTTATGGCACTTGAATCGACTGGAGCTTTCCTTTCAAATATTTCAAATGGGTTTATTCCCTTTTTTTTTTTTAATAACCTAACGCCCTTCAAACATTTGTGGGTTTATTCCCCTTTTTTTTCTTGACCAACCTAACGCAATGGGTCTCCTCTTGTAGAACAATTCACTAAGAGGAACCCAATCTCATCATCCCCACTTGGATATTTCTCTGTCATCATCTAGCTTCTTCTGCCAGTTCTCTTGTGTGTGCTCCATAACCAACCGATTGCCATCAATGACAACCTTGACAGTCTGCGTCATCTCAACATCCCCACTTGGATATTGCTCTGTCATCATCTAGCTTCTTCTGCCAGTTCTCTTGTGCATGCTCCATAACCAACCGATTGCCATCAATGACAACCTTGACAGTCTACATCATCTCTGCTATAGCCATATTTCCAACAACATCTAACCCTTATTTATGTATGAAATGTATACTTGTAGTTTTTTGTTTATCTGTATTTGAATGCAGGCCAGCCTTAGGAGGAGGTTTGCAGTAAGCGAAGATATCAAGCGCAAGAGGATCTACACCAGACACAGAGTAAATGTACAGTTACAGGATCCTTCTTATTTTAATTTTCTTGCATAGGTATTGGGTATGTTTGGGGTAGTTAGAAAAGTAGGAGAATTTTAAATGGTTATTGATCTACCTACATTGTAAACCCTGGTGTAGCCATAAGGGTTTTTTTCCTGTTAGCAGAATTGGCGACCATACTGAGGAAGCCTTTAGGGTTTTAGGGGATTTTTTGGGTGTTTGATTGGTTTTATACCTTTTGAGCTTCTATTGAGTCTGTTGAGTCTTTTAAGGGATTCTGGTCATCTGTTGGTGCCATACCAATTCTCCCTACCCTGTTTGTTTGTCTTTTTTATTTATTTTTTCAAGAAGAACAGAAGTGTACGCACCCTACTGTGGGTACACACATGTAGATATGTTCCCTGCTATGGGTCAACACGCATACATACATGCCCTGCTTTATAGATAACCCGTGTACATATGCAGGATTCTTAGGCATCAATAGCATACATGTTTCAAGAAACTATTTTCAAGAAGAGACGGTGAACCTCTTCCCTGATTGAGGTTTTACTTCTCAGGGTTTCTTAATAGATTTTAGAGTCTCTGTTTTTACAACCATAGCTTGGGTTAGATTTCATTTTACTTGTCTTCTTGTGTTTCCTAGGATTTTTAGCTTCAATCGTGTATTCATCAGTTTCTTTTAGCATCTTTTGTTACTTCTTCTTTGATTGGAAGAAAATATATAAAAAAAAACTTAGCTTGTTAGGTCTCTTTCTTTCTTGGCATTTTCTTTCCATTGTTATTTGAAAAAATAAATAAATTGGCATAGTGTTGTGTTTTCTTCTCATCTTAAAATAATTTCAAAAGAAAAATAATAAAGATAATCCTTCTTTGCTAGTGTTCTTATAAGTTTCTTTTTTCGCAAGAGTCTTAACAACATTAGTTGCACTACCACACCATTTTTAAGTAAATCAAGCTAGTAAAAATAACGCTAAATCTAAAATTAACTAGAATTTTTATGTTTGTAGGGTCAACCAACTAGTTTAGGGTTAGGGCCTTGAATTAGGTTGGAGAGGAAACTCTTCAAGGCCGTTAAATCAAACACTGGAGTCTGAGTTAGGGAGTGTTCAAGTCCAGTGATGTAAAATTTATCTGAGAACCCCCTCTAACACAGGGGATAAACATGAGGTCACGTGAGGAAAGACAATGGAGATAACCCCTCCAAAGTCGGACTAAACGTAGTGGGGAACACATATTAAGGATCTGTCTTGGGAATACTATCGCTTGCATTTTACTATGGATCTTCGTGGACCTCGAATCTGTTTGAGATCCTCATTTGTATTCCAGACCACTTTCTTTTGATACCCTCGATAGGTTTCAGACTTGTTATCCTACTCATTGCGCTCCACCTGACTGTCGACTGTACTCGCCCGATGACTATTTGTGAGCTGGAAACTTAGTTGCCTGTATTCTAGGGACTTACACAGGTGACTACGGGGGTATACTGTGGTACCTAGGGCATACATCAGGTCACACTTTTTAGAGTATACCCAGAGGGTGCTTCCGTGTTCAAGTTGCACTTGCATCGGTTAATTTCTCTAGTATTTATTGGCGTAATTGTCCTTTCAACTAGATAGTCTTCTGCTTGATTTTCCTTTAGGATATTTTAGCATGTGCTTTGTGCTCCCTAGTTTTACATAGTGATTTATTCAGTCATTACTTTGGTTCTCTGAACTAAGGTGGTAGATTCCCCACTTCGTCGGTCATGAGGATTTTTTAGTCTTCTGCTTAGAAACATGGAGCCACCTCTTTATAGGCGTTGTTTTGATAACACCGGTTCGCCAAAGTCAGCGTGTGAGACTTTGACATACTTGATCAATCCCACAAGGGGAGAGCCTGTGCATGAGATATTCATGGCTAAAGTTACTGACGATACCAACCAAGGAACCCCTTCGCAAGAGGATTCTTGTACTTTTCCTTCCTTTGGAAACGTTGGTGCCTTTGATGGCCACTTTGTACATTCCTGGGTTGAATGTGGGACTACCGGTTTGGTTGGGAACCATTCCAAATGTCCCGAATTCTCTTGACGCTTCTCAGTTAATCATTTTATGTCATGCGCACCATGTTGATGTTCCTTCATCAGCAAAGTCTTCTCCTCCTCCTTCTCTCGCCTCTGGTGAAAGTACAGTTACTAGTAACCAGAAGTCTAAACTAAATAGAAAGAGGAAGAATAGGAAGAAGAAATCACCAACCTCTACGACTCATATTGGAGATAGGTCAACAACCTTTGCAAGTCATGTTGAAGACCAGCACCCAGCCTCTTCATGTCATGCTGGGGGCAAGCACCCATCCTCTACAAGTCATGTTGTTGGAAAAAGTCCATTCCCTGCTAGTCATACTGGCAATAGGTCTATAGCCTCTATGAGTCATGTTATCGACCCATCACCAACCTCTGCAAGTCATGTTGGATATGTGAAACTAGCTACTGCTAGTCATGTTGGGGGCATTGATTCTATTGAGAAACCTAGATGGATAGGATGTAATCCTAAGTTCCCTTGTAATCTTTGCAAGGGAGATCACCTTACTCATTTATGCCCTAGCATTCTAGAGGCATGAAGATTGTGGTCCCTGTATGCAAGCTCTTATAAGGTTTCCTCACAGTCTATTCAATCTTTGGTTGATGAAGTGGTCATACTGATGTAGTCTTTGACTGATCCCCCTCCTCTTTTGGGGGGTGAGGTGCCTTTAGAACATGTAGTATCACAGCCTATTCAACCATTGGTTGAGAAAGTGGTCATGCTGATGCAGTCTTCGACTAATCCCACTCTTCTCTTGGAGAGTGTCAAGTCTACCAAAGTGATCATGCCGATGAAATCTTCAGCTGATCCCACTCTTCTCTTGGAGAGTGATGTGTCTACCAACTATGTTTTTAGCATTTCCAGTTCAGTACTTTCAGAACAAGGGGGAATTCTGCTTGCTTCGAGCACACCCCCTCCAAGCCCTAGGATGGTTTCCTTTGATTGGAATGACCTTTTTGAGCCTCATCTTCCTTCTTCTGCACCTTTTCAAATAAGGGTTGAAGTTAATTCAACAAATATTTATCGATGTATTGTGGATGAAGGAGCCTCCGCAAGTATTTTATCCTCCTTGGTTTGGAAAGTCTTGGGATCTCCCGAGCTTGTGTCTGCTTCACATGAGCTGTTGGATTTTGACATACGTCCTAGTGAATATTTGGGGGTTCTTCCTCAGTTGCCTATCTCGTTAGGTGGGAAGACTATCCTTGTTGATGTTATAGTGGTGCAAGGTCCATTAGATTTTAATATGCTTCTCAGGCATGATTATGTATATGCTATGAATGATGTGGTGTCTACGCTCTTCCAGGTGATGCATTTCCCTCACAATGGAAGCATTGTCACTATCGACCAATTGGAATCTGATAATCACCATCCTAATTCGGTGTTAGTTTAGGTTTCCCCTTTATATGTTCCTAGTGTTCGTGTAGACTCTACCCCGCCACGGGTTAATTATGTGGCGTCTTATCCTTGGTGTTCGATTTCTTTTGAGTAGGAACCTGTGAAATCATGTTTTACTTCTCGAGA
This sequence comes from Picea glauca, assembly GCA_000966675.3. Classification (NCBI taxonomy): domain Eukaryota; kingdom Viridiplantae; phylum Streptophyta; class Pinopsida; order Pinales; family Pinaceae; genus Picea; species Picea glauca. Next base: position 1,185,058 of record JZKD02S1857109.1, on the reverse strand, counting down.
CTTGGTCTCAACAATTGATCCTTTGGTTTATCCAAAGGGGGCATGGGAGACCTTACTTCCCCCTCTTGCTACAAGTGATCTCATCAGGATTACTTGAGAAAAGTATCCTTCTGGAGTCCTCTTTAAGCCCTTTTCAGACTCTCTAAACATGAAAAGATTGTCGACCGATCTTGTTGTCCTTCATGCTCGCCAAACTCAAATTTGAAGGCACGTCTGTCCAGTGATAGTTTACCCCTTTTTTAGTCTGGATAGTCAATTTTACAAACAAAGGTATAATCTAGGAGCTTCGGTTCACTAGAAGAGTATTCTCAGGTATAAGTTTAACCCTTTTTTGGGCCTGAGGGACTAAATTTATGAAAAAGGAACCCCCATGAAGTCCATAGTTAAGCTCTTTTTAGACTCCCCAAAATTGAAAAGATCGTCGAGTGACCTTGTTCTTTCACACTCGTTAAACTCGTCCAGAAGAACATCCCCCACGGAGTCCATAGTTAAGCTCTTTTCAGACTCCTTAAAATTGAAAAGTTCATTGAGTGACCTTGTTCCTTCACATTCGTTAAATTGGTACAGAAGAACATCTAATGGCATGAGTTTACCCCTTTTTCTAGCTCGTATATTAAGGAGGAAAAAGGTACACCTCGAGAGATTCGTCTCGCCGGGAGAGTTCTCCTCGGTAAATTTTATACTTTTTTGGGCTAAGGAGACTAAATCTAGAAAAAGGATGTGATTCCATAGTTAATCTCTTTTCAAACTCCTTAAAATTGAAAAGATTGCGGAGTGATCTTGTCTGTGTCACAATCATTAAAATGGTTTTGAATAGACGTCTTTTCGGTGCTAGTTTACCCCTTTTTCAAACCGACTAGACTATTTTCAGAAAAGGTACCCCAATGGAGTCTTCTTTTACGTTTTTTCAGACTCTCTAAACGTGAAAAAACCATCGAGCTTACCTTCTCTGGGCTCATTAAAATTACATTGAAGGGTGTTTCATCATGTCTTGATAATCACATTTGCATCTCTGCATCTTTGGCCTAATGCCGACTCCATGTTGATCTCAACTGAACCTTTGAAGCATGCCTTATACGCAAGCCTTATACACAAGACTTGTAGCACTTTGCCTCTACGACCTGACACCTTGACCCATGGAGGAATTTTCCCTGAGTGTGCTTTTCGTATACATGTCTCCTTGCTTTGAGCATTAGTGTGTTCCTTGTGCTTGGAACTAGTATGCTTGCGACACTTGTTCCTCCTTTGTAACATATCCTTCTTTTATTCTTTTTCAAGCTATTTAAAAAATTGAAAAAGACAAAAAAAATTAAAAAAACCAAAAAGAGGGGACGAGAAATATATATTCTCTTTTGGAAGCACAATGAGTTTCCCTTGGAAAAAGAACATCCTTCCATTTGTTCGTCAAGTTTTGGGATCTAATATGACCTTAGGAAGCTATTCTCACAACATAGAGTTGTGTCCTCCTCCATTTGGTTACTCTTCCAAACACATGGAGAGTTTGTGTTGCCTCCTGCATCATGAACTTATGTCAATGTCATGTTGCCTAAGTCTGATCATCTTTCATTCTCTTGTCCAAGGGAAGTTTCACCCAGCATGAGTCAGCATTTCCGCAGTTTTTCTTTTGACCTCATGCTCGACCATCTCAAAAGTCCAATCAATTCCTTGTTCAAAATCAATGAAGTTCTCTGCCTAAACATTGAGATCCTCTTGTCTTTTCCCAACAAGTCGTCGAAGACCTCTGGGTAGTGAATTTGTACACTCTCATTACACTCCTGCCCAAGTTTTGAATATCTTGAAGTGGTTTCTAGAGCTCTGAATACCTCATCTCTAGCCATCAGGCGTTATTGGCTTTTTGAAGATGGATACTATACTTGTATATATTTGATTTTGAGATGTAGATCCACTATGTATTACTCACGGCTACACTTTATATAGTTATATGACATGGATCTATTATGTATTTGATTAGAAGCCATGATTTATTTCATCCTGAGCATGGGTATGCCAGCCTCAGAGAGACAATTGTTGTTTTTGCAAATGGAACCTCCTAAACTCTGGTCCTGGGCTCACTCACCTCGTACATTGGTGAAGAGTTTGTAATGTATTTCGGCCATCATATGCTCTTCTAACCTCACACATTAGGGGACATCTATTATAACCCTAAATTGCTCCATACATGCATACCTGGAAGTTGGCCCTCTTACTTGCTATTTTTGCCAAGCCATCACTGAGTTTCTCTTCTTAAAAACTCATTTTTTGAAGATGTACACGCCCTGCACCAATATTTCTCGCATACATATGCTTGCTGCACCACTATAGCCCGTGTATGTACACATGATGCACCACTACAACCCATGTATACTTTCAAAAGTTGCAAAAATTAAAAAGTTGTAAGAAATTCGTTGAGATTACGGGCTATTGGGTAGTTTCCCAACTAATCCACCGCCTATAGCCCATCACCCAACCAAATAACCATCCTTTTCCCATATAAAATGAGGTGTTGGGGTATCATTCCAAAAATAAGCATAAAAACAGTGAAACTTTGCCCATTTCATCTCCCCTCATTGCCCCAAGCATTTGCATCCTTGTTGTGAGAATTGCCTTAGAATTCCTCATTTTTCCCTTTTTCATCCATCATAACTCAATCCATTTCCCAAGAAGAAGGTTGAGAGGAGAAAGATACACAGAGGTGCACTTGGAGCTTGTTGAAGAGGATCTTGGACCAGGTTTGAGGAGCAGTAGCTGACACTGGTTGTAAGTAATCATTGTATTATCAATAAAATAAGTACTTTTCCTGTCCCAAATCATGATGTGTCGAATGTTTGCATTTGATTTATGTTTTTATTCTAACATATAACCCTTATTTATGTATGAAATGTATGCTTGTAGTTTTCTGTTTATCTTTCTTTGAATGCAGGTCAGCCTTAGGAGGAGGTTTGTAGTCAGCGAAGCTATCAAGCACGAGAGGATCTACATCGAACGTGGAGTAAAGGTACAGTTACCAGATCCTTCTTATTTTACTTTTCTTGCATAGGTCTAGAGTATGTATTGGGTAGTTAGAAAAGTATGAGACTTTTAAACGGTTATTGATATGCCTACATTGTAAACCTTGGTGTAGACATAGGGGGGTTTTTCCCACTAGCACTTCCCCGAGCAACAAAAATGGGTGACTAAGCTCTTTGGATATGATTATGAGATCATTTACAAGAAAGGAAAAGACAATGTGGTTGTTGATGCACTTTCCTAAAAATATGAAGATGAAGGATCCCTTTTTTCTCTGTCCTTCACTGTACCAGATTGGCTCCAAGTTGTTCATCATGAATGGCTACAAGATCCCAAAAGTTTGCATTTGATACAACAATTGCAGTCCAATTCTCCAGTCTCCCTAGGGTACTCTTGGCTCAATGATGAGCTTCGATACAAAGGATGTTTGTATTTAATTACACAGACAAAACTTAAATCCACGGTACTTTCTGAGCTTCATGCTACACCCACAACTAGGCACTCAGGGTTTACCAAAACCTATGACCAGGTCAAACGTTATTTTTTTTGGGATGGTATGAAACAGGATGTTTGTAAATTTGCGGTTGAATGTGATGTGTGTCAATGCAACAAGGGAGAAATAGTCAAATCTCCGGGCACACTACGACCACTTCCGATTCTACCTGCTATTTGGTAGGATATCTCTATGTATTTTATTATAGGCTTACCTAAATCAGGAAATAAATCAGTCATCATGGTGGTAGTTGATCGTCTTTTCAAGTATGCTCATTTATGTTCTCTTCAACATCCATTTACGCCATCCACTGTGGCTCAAATTTTCATGGATCAGGTCTTCAAGCTTCATGGCATGCCACACCCTATTGTTTTTTATCACGACCCAACTTTCATCAACAACTTTTGGCAAGAACTGTTCAAGCTCCAAGGCACCCAATTGCATCTCCACACAACTTATCATCCCCAGATTGATGGCCAAACTGAAAAGGTCAACAAGTGTTTGGAAACATATTTGAGGTATTTTTCATCGGAAAGGAAAAATCAGTGGGCTCAATGGTTACCACTAGCTAAATGGTGGTACAACGCTTCTTACCCTACAATTACCCACATGACTCCTTTTGAAGAGGTATATGGACAAAATCCACCTTCAGTTTTCTTATATTTTCTAGGTGTCTTGAAGGTCCAGGTAGTTGACCAAACGCTTACAGTTCGAGATTCTATTCTTCATACCCTCAAAGAGAATTTAGTCATGGCCTAGAATCACATGAAGCAACAAACAGATCATGGTCGCTCTGAACGTCAATTTGTAGAAGGGGATCTGGTGTTTCTTCGACTGTAACCTTATAAGCGAAACTCCCTCAAGGATGACCATTGTCAGAAACTGGCACCCAAATTTTATGGTCCTTATACAGTTCTCAAGTGCATGGGATAGGTGGCCTATCAGTTAGCTTTGCCCAGTCATTCTAAGCTCCATCCTTTTTTTCATGTTTCCTTCTTAAAGAAGGTGATTGGAACTAAGTGCCAAACTCAAACCGACTTTCCCAAGTTGGATGAAGAAGGCTCCATTTGGATACAACCACAAGTAGTTTTGGACTAGCGTGAGTTTTGTTTGTGTCAGTGAACCATCAAGGAAGTGTTATTCCAGTGGAAAGATACAACTCCAACAGATGCCACTTGGGAACCAACTACTATTTTGCAACAATTTCCTCATCTCAAGCCTTGAGGACAAGGTTGTTTTTAAGGGGGAGGACATCTTAAGGACCTAACCCCTCACATAGGTATAATAATATATTTCCATGTAATAAAGGTCAATATTAATAAGGCCTAGCAATAAGGAAGAATAAGTCCAATGTAATAATACCTAATAGAAGCTTTCTCTTATAGAAGGATCTTCCTCTAGATTGTTCTTTTGATAGACATATTTAGTATAAATATGAGTCGAGGGTATGAGAAGTTTTGTCTTGGATATTATTGTAATAGAGCTCTACTCTGCTAGAGGTTGCCCCCTTAAAGAGGCAAGTGAAAATTGCTCTCAGTAATCAAAGTGTTCTTTTTGGTGTTATTTTGTTATCATTTTGGTATTATCATGGTGCTGCTCTAGTTATATTGTTATTTCATCTGCCATTTCTAGCTATTTATTTCAGTTATGCATAATTTTTATATATGGAATATTATAGCCTCAGTCCTTCCAGGACATAATTTAATTTGACGAACCAAAGACTTTGGAGGACACTATTCGGAAGGCAAGGTACTTCTATGAACAATTCAGGAATAAGGCAAAACCTCACAAGGACTGGAAGAAGAAAATTAATTTGGGATTCAAGAAGAAGGGATTTAAATCATCAAGATTTAAGAATCATGGGAAAATATCTAAGATGAGACTTCCTAATATAAGTGTATATCATTAGGATTTTTAATGTGAGAGTGGTAATAAACCCTTTGGATTAGTCCCATGTAAGACTAATAATACAAAGAGAGAACCCTTGAAATGTTGGGGTTGTGGAGAAGAACATTTGCTGAGGGAATGCCCACATAGGAAACATGACAATAGGAGGGTCTACAACATATAGGAGGCTACCACAATCAATGATGTGGCTTATAGAAAATTTTAGGGGTGAAATTTCTCCCATGGACGAAATCTAGCCCCTTCAAATTTTGGCAGGGCAAATTTTATATATTAAAAAAAAAACAATATTCATCCCAATTCACCCCCCTTTTATTTTTAAAACAATATTAATTATATATTTAGCCCAAATTTGTGGTCTAAATTTAAATATTATTTACATTTTCTCCTTCAAAATATGGTGGTCATCCTCCATTTCACTCGATTTCTGGGAGTAGCCATCGATCTTTTGGGGTTTTCGCCCACAATTTTAGTTTTTTGATTTTTCACAGGGCCAAGGACCAAGATTTGCCTTGATTTGGGAATGGCCATTGGCCTTAGGTTTTTTTCTCCCATCAATTTGGAGTTTTTAGTTTTACAGAGCATGCCCCCGATTTGGAGTATTTACATGAATTCAGTCATGGGTTTCAGAAAATTTTACCCCAATTTGATGGCGATTCACAATATTAATAGATCCAAGTGGTTTGACTTGAAATCTTCAACCATGCCTAGCTTGAAATATTCAAAGGCCAAGTTCCAACTCAAAATTCTATTCTCAAAATTTGCAAATTACAGGAGGAGAAAGCGTCGAGTTCTTTCCATCTTCCTGGTCACTCTGTGTCAATGTTTCTAGTTTCTAGACTAGCCCCTACAACACCTTGAATCTCGATATCGGGTAAGTCATAAGTGGCTTTTGAGCCCTCTCTGCAACTTTTGAAATTTCTCACGACTGTGCAGGAACAATATTAATCTCTTATCATTTATGGGCTCATGGTTCTCTACTCCGCTAGTAGCAGAGTTGTTTTGGGAATTCATTAAGTGCATATGCTAGTAGGGATTGGCCCGATTATCCTGATCAATGATAGATCCCACCCAACCTCCAGGATAGCAGAGGATTTAGATCATGACGAGTGATTTTTTGGGTTAGGGATTGGAGTAGATTAGTAGTTATGTGTAACGTGTTTAAGTTATTGAGCTGACCCACATTTTGGATAAATTACCTGGGTGTTTTTAAATCATTCTGACAAGTTGGTGTTGAAACATAGTGTTTCAACATGGTTTTCCCAATGCTCATTTCTTGTGTGTTTCCACGCACGTCGCACACGTGCCATCGTAATCAATGATAGAGTCCACAACCCCACCCAGGCTCCAACCTCCAGGATAATAGAGGCTTCAGGTCATGATGAGTGATTTTTTGGGTTAGTGAATGTCAATTAGAGTAGATCAATAGTTCTGTGTTTCAGATTTTGAGCTTACTCAAAGACTACAATTTTGATAAATTATTAAATTACTTGGGCATTTTTAAATCATTCTCACAAGTTGGTGCTGAAACATGGTGTTTCAACACCATTTTCCCAATGCTCATTGCTTGTGTGTTTCCATGCACATTACACAAGTGTCATCTTGATCAATGATAGAGCCCAAAAACCCACCCAACCTCCAGGATAGCAGAGGATTCAAGTCATGATGAGTCATTGTTTGGGTTGGTGATTGCCAATTGGAGTAGATCAGTAGTTATGTGTTTCATTTTTTGAGCTTACTCACAGATTACAGTTTGGATAAATTATTACCTGGGCATTTTTAAATCATTCTCACAAGTTGGTGCTAAAACACAATGTCTCAACATGATGTTTCAACACCATTTTCCCAATGTTCATTTCTTGTGTGTTTCCACGCACATTGCACAAGTGTCATCCTGATCAATGATAGATCCCACAACCCCACCCAACCTCCAGGATAGCAGAGGCTTCAGGTCATGATGAGTCATTGTTTGGGTTAGTGATTGCCAATTGGAGTAGATCAGTAGTTTTGTGTTTCAGTTTTTGAGCTTACTCACAGACTACAGTTTGGATAAATTATTAAATTACCTGGGTGTTTTTAAATCATTCTCACAAGTCGGTGCTGAAACATGGTGTTTCAAAACCTTTTTCCTAATGCTTATTGCTTGTGTTTTTCCATGCACGTCGCACAAGTGTCATCCTGATCAGTGATAGAGCCCACAACCCCACCCATCCTCCATGATAGTAGATGCTTCAGGTCATGATGAGTGATTTTTTGGGTTAGTGATTTCCAATTGGAGTAGATCAATAGTTTTTTGTTTCAATTTTTGAGCTTACTCACATACTACGGTTTGTATAAATTATTAAATTACCTAGGAATTTTTAAATCATTATCAAAAGATGGTGTTGAAACACAGTGTTTCAAAAGAGTTTTCCCAATGCTCATTTCTTGTGTGTTTCCATGCACGTCACACAAGTGTCATCCTGATCAGTGATAGAGCCAACAACCCCACCCAGCCTCCAGGATAACAGAGGCTTTAGGTCATGAATCATGATGAGTGATTGTTTGGGTTAGTGATTTCCAATTCGAGTAGATCAGTAGTAATGTAGTTCTGTGTTTCAATTTTTGAGCTTACTCACAAACTACATTTTGGATAAATAATAAATTATTAAATTTCTTGGGCGTTTTTAAATCATTCTCACAAGCTAGTGCTGAAACACAGTGTTTCAACAACGTTTTACCAATGCTCATTACTTGTGTGTTTCCACTCACAAGTGTCATCAAGAAAATGGAAATACAAGGAAAAATGGAAATGGAAATACAAGGAAAGCACATAATAGTTAACTCAAGAAAAATGAGACATAGATTCTTTGTCTTCTCTTTTCTATTGATATTCAATGAGTTGAAGTTCTCTTTTACATTCAGTAAGAAGAAGGCTTGAATAGATCTTAGATCAGGAGATCTATTTATTTATACAAAAATGTCTTAACCAAAAGTAGTTAGACATTCCACATTCTTTTATCTCAAAAATAGAATATAATCAAAACTAAAAGATACAATGCATATTTTTATGAATTTGCTGAGATTTCTTCGGTTTGCTGGCACTTCACTTGTCCTTTATTTGCTCAATGCTCGCATATGTCCTTGATTTTTTTCTTATTGTTCAATTGAGAATGCAGTTCCATTAATGCCACAAAAAATTTGGAAGGTTCGACATTTGCATTCATCTCAAATGTGAAAACCTTTTTGTGTACCAAAGGTAATTTCTCTTGAATTTTCACCACTGACTGTGTTGTAACCTAATGTTGTAATCTTGGTTTTACCAATAGATCATTTATCATTTGTAAATCAACATGATATACCTGTTGGATAGCACTTTGTACACTCTCTCTATTTTTCTTTGAATTCTCTTTTCTCCTTTCAATCTCTATTTGTCCAAGTGTATTAGGGATAACATTGCCATCAAAATTAGCCATTTCCAACTCTACAACTGAGAGTGTGTTAAGACAATATTCCTTTGCTTCTCTACCCAACTTCTTACTTTCTTCAAGATTTGTTTCCCAGACCTTTAAAGCCATTTCTCCTTTTATCTGATCATATTGTGAAAAAGGGGCAAGCCCAGGTACATTGATTTTTGGCCTCCATACTATGAATTCTTGGAATTTGGACCTGGTTGTATAGTCTTTACTCTCCTTTTCATGAATATTCTTCAAGAAATTATTAATCACTTGATAATGTCTTTGAATAATATCCATATTTTGGTATAGGTCTTGCTAGATAGTTTCCAACTTTCCATTTATTTCAGATGATTGCTTCTAAAATGCAATGATATCCATTCATTTGTTCTCAAATAAATTTATTCGAGATTGCAAATTCTCTATGAACCTGTCTCTCTGGGAAAGCATGATATTTCTCACTTAATTCCAATTTTTCTTCTAACTTCTTATTTGTTCCTCAAAACCCTATCTGATTTTCTCTGTATCAAAATTGATTTTATTTCTGGCAGTTATTTCCATTTGTTGCATATCATTATGCAATTGTTCAACTAGAAGACTCTTTTGTTCCAATTTTTTTGTGATATGATTCACTGACCACTAGTTAGCAGTTACAAAGGATCCCAATGAGTTTGCAACTTCTTTTTCAAATTCAGGTTCATTTTGTCCCTGTCCATCATATATCATTTTCTGATTTTTGGTAATTACTCCTTCTTTCTATCGAGCTTCCTTTCTTATAATAACCTTCCTTTTCTTGTTGAAAAATAAATTTGATGGAGGCCTTTCTTCAATTTGAATAGGTGTGAGGTCATCTATATTAATAATCTCTGAACCAGATAACTCAAAACTTGTTGCTAGAGGAGTTAATGATGGTATGGGAGAACTGAGTGCAATAGATCCTTCTGGGTTTGTGGCATCTTTCACGGGAGTTTTAGTATTTGGCGATGAGAAAAGAAAAGTATGACCATTATTCATCAAAGCATCAAATGATGATAATAATTTTTTGTCATCTTTACATGGTAATAATATTATTGCATCTTTGGATAATGTATTTGAGCTCTTCGCCCCTTCCTTAGCCTTGTCCTCAGGCAAGCTATGTTGCTTGGGCTCTGTCAATTCTATCACCTATAAAGTTGGATTTTGTTCTCCCTGCAAGACCTTGGGTAGACTATTCCTTCCGTGCTTCTAAAAACTGAGGAATCCTGACTATTAATCTTGAGGCAAGTTTTGAAATATTCTTTCAACTTCATCGTATGATCTTACTCCTTTGAAAATTTCATCATAGGGGGAATCTTCATGTATATATATATATTCATATTGAATTGAGATGGATGATTTTGAACCACCCTATGAGGATCATGCCTTTTATACTCAATATCAACCAATTTTATATTTTCTAAGGCCGAAGCTTCAACCTTAGTGTGTCAAAAATCAGATAACGAAAACATGCCAACCTGTATGGGAAAGGTTGGCCACACCCTCTTCTATGTTGCCTTGAATTCTTTAGTTATTCCTCCTGAGACTATTTGATAAGGTATTTCTCTACAAACCAGTCTGTCAGGTATGAATTTGGGGAGAGAATGCATAGATAAATAACTATCGAACACTCTTATATAAGAACAACTTTCCTCAACATACCAATCTGCGTTACCACCCAAATTTCCAATGATCTGTTCTGAAATTATGGGGGGAGGTTGTCCATAGATATCTTCATGAATTTGGATTACTACATAATGACAAATTTCATATAAGAAGTCCTTTGAATTTTCCTCCCATAATTTAGAGTGATAAAAATGTATGGGGTTGGTGCTAGTCGGAGTCCAACTCCAATTCATGAGAGGAAATGGAGTCTTGAAACATATTGCATCCATAATGAATGCAAACATAGAAAAGGGGGCATGTTCTCATTTATATTTTAGCATCTTGTATTGCGCAATTTCCTTGGCTAAATTGTCTAATAACATTTTTCCCCAATCAAAAGTGTAACCCTCAACAACCTCATGGATTATGGGAACCCATTCTACAGTAAAATGCGGAAAATGTTTCCTACCGAACATTCTACAGAGCATAATGGTGATATACATGTTATGGGCATCACATGATGTTGTAGAATATACACCATGGGTATCAGATTTGAACTTTCTTGGATTACCCCACCAGGTTTTCACTATATCGTGGATAGTTCTATCATATGTAGTGCATTCCTCATCCTCAAACTTCAATATAAACGATGAATTGTAGGTATATTTGGGTTTAGAAGATAATTTATACATTACCTAAATATCCTTGGGTCGAAAAGAGACAACTAAGGTCTTATAGTGACTGAAGATGCTTCTTGTTGGGATATCCACGTGTTCCAGGGCCCAACTTATCATATCATTGTAAGGCATAAGTTTAGGTTGAGCAACAATTTTATGTATTTCAGACTCTGTCACATGTCTAAGCTTAGCTGAAAATGTATCATCGTCTTCTTTCGCTGAATCATCTAGACAAAGAGAATTAGAAATTTTGTGCTGAAAAATGTCATAAACTTGTTTCCAAGATTTGATGGCATCTTTCGATCGAGCAATAGTATCTGAGAGTATATCTTCATTTGGGTTTGATTCGTCGGTCGATAAATCTTTCTTCTTTTCTGGTTTGCACAACACCATGATTTTTGAAAGATGAAGTTAAGTTTTAACCTTCTCGCGAGAAGCAAAACCTGTGAGCTCACAATGTTGAATACGGAAATTTTGGATGCTAATGAAGAAATGATTTGAAACTTGAAATTGAAATTTGAAATGCCTTTATCTACAACAAAATTTAATTTCTAGCTATTTTTGTATTAATCTACTGACAAAGTAATCATTCCAAAATCTGTCAAATTTATTACCTAGCGGTCGCAAATTACAAAACTTATCCCAATCTTTAATCCTAGCTAGGGCCCAACGGCCCCAGTGGGTGTATTATTAATGGATATAATTAAGATACCATACACTGTATAGTGTAATTAGATGGTTCGACATTTGGGGGTTATGATTCATGAAAGAAAAACAAATTAAAATGGATATCTTCTGAAGGATGAATCTACATAGTGATTCGTCATTACTTGTCATTAATCATGACTGGTTAAACCTATTTTAATTAATTAAGTTTGCTAAGTGTCTTATTTATCATGATCACAAGTGCTTCAGTATTTTGGTGCTCCAACTTTTTTGAACTTGTTATTTGATTTATCTGAATCTCCTGAAGAACAATCTCCCATACTCAAATGTGGCAATGATGACGTCACTTTCAATGATGTGTCATGCAAAATCCTAAAGATGAGTGACACGTGTCACCTAAAAAAATGCGAATGATGATATGATCTGACAAAAATGCCCAAAACGAGTGCCACGTGTCAACCAAAATGAATTTTTTGATAGGTGGCTTGTGACTCATCAGTCGATTTTCAGTGAGTAGTAGTACTTTGACAGTTCGACATTCGGGGGTTTTGATTGCAAGACAATAGATATCTCTCGAAGGCTGAATCTATAGAGTGATTACTTATTGTTAATCATGGCTAGTTAAACCTATTTTAATTAATTAAGTTTGCTACGTGTATTGACTCTTATTTATCATGATCACAAGTGCTTTGGTATTTCGGTGCTCCAACCTCTGGTGTTTTTGAACCTGTTCTTTGATTTATCTGAATCTCCCGAAGACAATATCCCGGAGTGATGTGGCAATGATGACATCACTTTCGATGACATGTCATGCAAAACGGTGAGTGACAATGATCTAACAAAAATTCCCAAAAAGAGTGCCATGTGTCAGCCAAAATGAAGTTTTTGACAGGTGGTCTGTCACTCATCAGTGGATTTTAATTTTTCAGTGAGTAGTAGTACTTCGACAGTTTGACATTTGGGGGTTTTGATTGCAAGACAATAGATATCTCTTGAAGGCCGAATCTATGGAGTGATTACTTATCATTAATCATGACTAGTTAAACCTGTTTTAATTAATTAAGTTTGCTAAGTGTCTCACTGTCTTATTTATCATGATCACAAGTGCTTTGGTATTTCAGTGCTCTAGCATTTTTGAACTTGTTCTTTGATTTATTTGAATCTCCTGAAGAAAAATCTCTCGAACTCAGATGTGGCAGTGATGGCATCGCTTTCAATGACATGTCATGAAAAATGTGAGTGACACATGTCACCTAAAAAAATGTGAATGATCTAACAAAAATGCCCAAAGAGAGTGCCATGTGTTAGCCAAAATGAAGTTTTTGATAGGTGGCATGTGTCTCATCAATCGATTTTAATTTTTCAGTGAGTAGTAGTACATCGATAGTTCGACATTCAGGGGTTTTGATTGTAAGAAAATAGATATCTCCTGAATTTCGAATCTACAGAGTGATTACTTATCGCTAATCATGACTAGTTAAACTTGTTTTAATTAATTAAGTTTGCTAAGTGTCTCACTGTCTTATCTATCATGATCACAAGTGCTTCAGTATTTTGGTGCTCTGGTGTTTTTTAACTTGTTCTTTGATTTATTTGAATCTCCCGAAGAACAATCTCCCAGACTCAGATGTGGCAGTGATGAAGTCACTTTTGATGATGCGTCATGCAAAAGGTGAGTGACACGTGTCACCTAAAAAATGCGAATGATTTGACAAAAATTCCCAAAAAGAGTTCCACATGTCAGCCAAAATGAATTTTTTGACAGGTGCCATGTACTCATCAACTGATTTTATTTAAAATATTTTCGCGAGAACCTATCTCCGCATTGAATTTCTTAAAAAAATGTTCTAACAGGGCATTCATTAAGTGCATATGCTAGTAGTAGTAGAGATTATCCTGATCAGTGATAAAGCCCACCCAACCTCTCGGATAGCAGAGGAAGAAGGATTAAGGTCATGACGAGGTATTGTTTGGGTCAGTGATTGGAGTAGACTAGTAGTTATGTGTAACGTGTTTAAGTTACTAAGCTTACCTACAGTTTGATTAAATTACCTGGGTGTTTTTAAATCATTCTCACAAGATGTTTATGAAACACAATGTTTCAACATCGTTTTATCAATGCTCATTACTTGTGTGTTTCCACGCACGTCGCACAAGTGTCATCATGATCAATGATAGAGCCCACAACCCCACCCAGCCTCCAGGATAGTAGAGGATTTAGCTCATGATAAGCAAGTGTTTGCTTTAGTGATTGCCAATTGGAGTAGATCAGTAGTTCTGTGTTTCATTTTTTGAGCTTACTCCCGGACTACATTGTACAATTTGGGTAAATTATTAAATTACCTGGGTGTTTTTAAATAATTCTCACAAGTTGGTGCCGAAACACAGTGTTTCAACACAATTTTCCCAATGCTCATTGCTTGTGTGTTTCCATGCACATTGCACAAGTGTCATCCTGATTAGTGATAGATCCCACCTAGCCTCTAGGATAGCAAAGGCTTCATGTCATGGAAAGTGATTGTTTGGGTTAGTGATTGGAGTATATCAATGGTTCTGTGTTTAATTTTTTGATCTTAGCCACAGTTTGGATAAATTACTTGGTCATTTTTAAATCATTCTCACAAGATGGTGCTGAAACACAATGTTTCAGCACCGTTTTCCCAATGCTCATTGCTTGTGTGTTTCCACTCACAAGTGTCATCCTGATTAGTGAATCAGTGATAGGGCCCACCCAACCTCCAGGATAGCATAGGCTTCAATTCATGATGAGTGAATTTTTGGGTTAGTGATTGGAGTAGATCAATAGTTCTATCTTTAAATTTTTGAGCTAATGGTGTTTTTAAATCATTCTCACAAGTTGGTGTTGAAACACGGTGTTTCAACACCCTGTTTCCCAATGCTCATTGCTTGTGTCTTTCTAAGAACAACTGTCATTCTGATTAGTGATAGATCCCACCCATTTCCCAGTCTTGAACCTCCAAGATAGCAGAGGCTTCAGGTCATGACGAGTGATTGTTTGGGTTAGTGAATCAGTGATTGGATTAGATCAATAGTTATGTATACTGTGTATGCTAAAGTGATTTTATTTTTAGATAAGTATTGTTGGTTTTGTAACTTGTTGAGAAGAATTGACTACTTAAAATTGATATATCTCTTGAATTTGTGCTGACTTGCCAAATGGATGACTAATTGTATATTATTTTTCTCATGCGGGTTTCACTTTTGGTTTCTAGATCGATTTGAAATTCTAATTGTGAAAATTTTAGTGAGATGCCAAACAACAATCATGGAAATAAAACATCAAAATAGAGGGATGTATTTTCTTACTTTCAAAAGCCTCAATCCAAGAAACTAGATTCTCTTCATGATTCAAGATCTTTTGAGCAACCCATTAGTGAAAGTCAAAGAGATGTCAACTCTTCTGAGAATGCATCTAATATTCATATAATAGATGATGAAATAGGTTCCTCTAGTGATCAAATTGAGATGATTTCACCATAAATTGACAATAACAATGTTGAAGGTTTTTCCTGGGAAGGCAACACAAACCATTCACAATCACAGAAAAGGAAAAAAGTCCAATGGGACATAGGGAGACAATTCCGATTGGATTGGGTCTCAAAATTTCCATTTATTGAACCAATACCTCCAAAAAATGAGAAAGAGGCTTCATGAGAGGTTAGATGCACTATATGTAGTTGGAAACTTAGAAAGACAGTAAAATTGTAGATGAAGTTATATACAATAGAGAAGCATGTAGGAAAGGTGTATGATAAGGAAATTGTAAATGGTGAGGAGAAATTTATTATCAAATGGAAAGCTTCTGAGGAATGTCGACATGTCAAATATGAATATGAATATAATAAATACTTAATCAGTAAGATAAAACTCGAGGCAAGTGGAGGAACCATCACATATCTATTTGGAAAGACGATGGAAATAAATTTGTTATCCAAGACGATGCAATTAAGCACTGTATTTCACATCTTATCTAGAGGTTGTCCTATGATAGATTTTCCAAATTACAAGAACTTTATATCTTTTATTGAAGTGTCAAATTTTCCATCTTCTCATTGGTCAGAAATGAGTGGTTGGGAATGGGAAAAATATCTATCTCAAGTAGAAAAGGATGATTTAAAATAGAATATTGAAAATGCTAGGCTTTTTTCATTGTCTTTGGATGAAGTTACAACTATTGATAATACTTCATGGATATGCATGAGAATTTATATGGTTAATGATCATGTTAGGCATTCATATTTACTTGGGATTCATAAATGAGGGAGAATTATAAATATCAAAATATTTATGAACTTGTCATCAAGAATTTGAATGAAATTGGTGTTATGGATCATTTAGTGATTGAGAAAAAAGTTGGTATGTGTCGGAGCAGATGGAGCAATAGTCATGCAAGGGAAAAGGAATTGCCTTTGTGTCAAACTACAACTATCAGCTTCACCATTTATGATTAGTATTCATTGTATGGCTCCTAGATTGAATCTTGCATTTAAAATAGTAAGAAAGTTTCCACTGGATTCAAAATTTGAAGATATTGTATGTGAAACTCATGCATACTTTTGTCGTAGTCCCAAGCGATTTAAAGAGTTTCAACAATTTGCTGAGGGTGTTACAGATGGAAAAAAGCTACTAAAATATGTTGATACAATATGGATCTCATTGAATGGACCAATTGAAAGACTATTTAGTGAGTACCAATCCTTAGTAGGGGTGATGTATGAACATCACTTTAGTGTAGACAAAGCTCAAGATCTTCTCTTTCGATTAACTGATATAGAGACATTATTAAAATTGGCTAGAATTCTTCCTATGCTTTATGAAACGAATGTCCTTGTGAAAATGTCTTAGAGCTGCACAATGTATATTGCAGAATACATACATACAAGAAAATTAACATGTATTCAATTGGATAATTTGTATATGATGCCAGATCCTTTCACAAGTCCATCATTTAAGGGTTGGAATACTATCATTGACATAAAAAACATAAAAAATTATTTGAAGTTTGATGGAAAGGAATACTATGTATGGAAGTGCATAGATATATGGTTCCATTTCATTATGTTAAAAATATGGGATGAATCAATGAAGAGTGCCATGTGTCAAGAGACCAATTCAACAATGTTGTGATTTCAGTGAAGCACAACTTGATAGAAATTGCAAAATCATTAGCATCAGAGATAAGGGAATGATTTGCTCGAGATGAATTATTGGAGGCCATGTATGTGGTATACCCTCAATATTGGAACCCTGAACACAATAGAGAGGCTAAAAGAGTTTACTTTTTAGCAAAATTAAAAATTTTAGTGCACCAATTTGGCAAGAATCACAATGTACAAGGACAAGAGATTGCAGGTACATTAGATTCATCAAAGTTGTATCAACAAGCCAATATTCTTGGTCAGACAACGTTAGCTCAATATTGTGGTTTGGAGAAACCTCTAGAACATGGTGTAATAACAATATTATGGACTAATTTGGTGAAATCCAATACCTAGAAGAAAACATGTTAGAATATTTCAAATTAGCAGATTTATGTCAAACCATGATTTTGTGATTGGTGGACGATGAGAGAATATTTAGTGCACTATAATTCTTGAAGTCAAAGTTGAGGAAAAATATTGATAAACATATGGATACATGTTTAATATTATATGTAACAAAGTATGTCATAAACAATTTTCCATTTGATAGAGAACTAGCTCTTTGGTGATCAGATTGTGATAGAAGGGGAGAATACAACACAACAAATTCCTCTAATGAACTTGACATGGAAGATAATATTTTGGAGGGTCATAATAATAGTTCATCTATGGAGTTTCATGTTCATAATATAGAAAATGAGGGTCGACATTTTGATGTGAACTGGGATATTAATATATCCCAAGATGCTATCTAAACCAATATACATGAGGGGACTCTTATTTTGACTTACATGTTCCATTGATGATTGGAGTTGTAGAAATAATGAATGGAATGCAACATGTGATGTGATTCTTGTTAGTTTATTGACTTAATTGTTCCTATATTTTTGGAGTACATTGGAAAAAGGTAATTCTTTATGGGAGCAAGATTACCATCTGTAAATTTGAGATTGCATTTAAGGTAAAAATAGGTTCTATATTTTGTATTAAATAGTGTAACATTGAAGCTACATTTATTTGATCCAAGATATTTTAAGTTTGATGGTTTGATAGTTAACTAAGACATTATCTTTTTCCTATCTATGACATGAAATGAAGTTGGCATTTGATGAAGTTGAGACCAATCACTTCACATAGATAGTGTCCTAGGATTAAAGGATAAATAACTAATTAACATGAATTTCTCTAACTTCTAATAAAGAATGGGCTCATTCAGGCCTCATGTGCATGGAACTTCTTGGATTTGTAACTTTGATATCTTGGAAAATTTTAATGGTTTGTTTGTTGTTTGCATTTGGACCATTTTTTCAACTTTGGAAGTTTGGTTTTATTTTGATTAAAGATTGTGTTAGTCCCTTGAATGCTTCTAGTTCTCATTTGATGCTTGACTGAAGCATGAGCCATTTGTAGTAGCTTGATTGGTTTATTTAGAATGTATTATGTTTATTTGTATTTTATTTGAGAATACATGTTGGTATTCATAAAAGGAATGAGCCATGAGTTTCTAAGCAAAGAGAAAAATGGTCTATGTACTGGCCTACTAGATTCCTACGTAGTCATCATAGGACATCTATTGCCAATGAGACCAACATTCCTCTAATGAATTTATAATTTTAATGTCATGAATAAAAAAACTTTACATGTAGCTTCTTAATGAAATTTTTATAAATCATTGAAATGATTTGTAATCTAGTCTAGTTATTTCAAAGGCAATCAAGCATAGTAAAAAGAATTAAGCACTAATAGAAATTCAGTTGAACATTTCCACTTCTTATTAAGAGATTAAGTTTCCAGATATAATGTTAAGTCTCCAGTGCTCAATGGAAAAACAAGGACTAGCACCCAACATCACCCCCCCAACTGCACCATTGTATGTCCCCATGCAACTTCAAAGTTCACTCACTGAGAACCAGAGTCTGAGTCGGGGCATAAGCTTTTCCAATGCAAATTAGAAATATTGTAGGATGATGCAACATTCTCTTCTAAATTCCTGTAGCCCCTAGAATAAATCACTTATGGCCAACATTCCCTTTCAATCTTCTTTGTCAATTTGTACTTATGCTGATACTTCTTTGTTTGCAGCCAAATAAGAGGAAAATGAAATTTAAGCCCCAACCACAGTGGAACACAATTCTGAATGAACTCAATATAGTTAGGAACCTGAGACATAGCATAGGTAAAATTTTCATGACTGTAGGGATCCTTGGTCCTCAAGGATGGAGAGGATGCTTCCCATATAAATCTACTACCTTCCAGTGCAAACAATTTCTGATCATTAATTGTTTTAACAAAAGAATATATGACAAACCTTTGAAGGTCTGTCACTTTTGTAGTCTTGTAAGATCAAGAGAGTATATGCCGGTGTACAATAAAAACAATAACATGAGTACGAACTTCACCCCTAATCCATAATGTTGCTTCTCCTTCATTCTTCTGGATTTTGTGGAAGACATTCCACCATTTTTCTTGATTGTTCACAAAAGAAGTGAAGGCTCTCAGCTGCGCATCTCCTACATAGGGAACTAGATTAAATTTTATATCCAACAGGTAGGCCTGTTCATGCAAATAAATATCACACAAGAAATGTTGATCTGAGAAATCACTCTGGGAAAAAGTTTCTAAAAACTCAGAGGAACCAATCATTTTAGAAGGCCTTCCTTCCTTAATATATTTAAGATTAAAAAGAGTTAATTGTTCATGAAGGAAGATCAGGTATGAGGGAGAAGGGCTTCTACAACTCAAAAAATCTTTTGCTAACAAATACATTTGATTTTTATCCTGTTGCAGAATCTGGTACTTAGCTTGCAACTTCTTCAACTCTCCTAATTTCTTCTTCATTTCTTCCCATTTAAATTTCTGTGACGTAAAAAATTCAGTGTATTTCTCCCTAAGGTCCTGTATTTCCTTTTTGTGGGATGACATAAGAATGAGTCCTTTTCTAAACATGGCAACCTGTTGCTTCCATTTATCAATCTCTACTTACAAAAATATAGTATTATCTTCTGTGTCATGATGGTCAACTTCTTGTTCATCCTCATCACTGATTTATAGAGGAATTTGATCTTGTGTCACTGGTTCTTATGCAACAATGACTTTATCTGGTTGTGGTAATTCCTCTTCCTCAACCACTGGTTCTTGTGTGACAATTTCTTTTTCTGTGGCCCCATCAGGTTGTTGATTTAAATTAGGTACCAATGGTTCTTGTGTAGCAGTAGTACTCTTAGGCAGGGTTGGTTCAATAGTCTTAACCATCATTGGTTCTTTTTTTACAGTGAAAACTTCCTGTATATCCTTTTTAGACTTCATGTTTAAATCAGGTACCACTGGTTATTGTGTTAAACTAGCATTCTCAGGTGTTTCAGTAGTTTTATTTTCTTCTTCCTTAGCCATTGGTTCTTGTCTGGTTGTGGATTTGTTTCTCTGTGATACCTCATCCATCTCTTCCTGTATTATGATTAGTCCCAAAGCTTAGGGATCAAGAAGGGTCACCTCATACCCAACCAATCTATAAATATCCCCACACTTAGGACACAAATATTCCTTAAATGTTTCATGTGTCTTAACCTTCTTTGATGGCACCATCTGTCCTCCTAAAACATGGGTTGCTTGCACTAATAAATATAGATCATGATTCAGAGGCATTTGGGCTCCATTTTCTTCTTTTATCATTTCCAATTCCCCTGTAAACCTCTAAACTTCTCTTTTAAATTGATAATTCTCAAATAAAAGGGAATGAATCTGACTTTTACCTATTTCAACAACAGGTTCTTGTGTTTCAACAACTCTTTGATTTGGGCTCAGGGTTTCAATTGGTTCTTGTGTTATAATGACAACTTCATGTTGTTTTTCATCACCTAGTGGTTCTTGTGTAACAATGGGTGAAAGAGGACGAAACACATGAATCTCAATTTCTGCCATTTTCATTTTAGCTACTTCTATTGCGACAACAACCTGGTTCTTCTCCTTGTACTTGGGAAATTTGATGGAAATGATGACAATGGCCTCTTCCTCCTTAATAGCTTTGGAAATTTTTGGGGAGGTTTCTATGAGACAATTTCAACTTCATAATCATGGGAAACATGGGAAGAATCATCATGTAAAGTAGATGAATCTTCCTGCAACTCAATTACATTCTTGATTTCAATCACTGTTTCAACCTCCTGAATCTGTTCTGGTGGAGTTTCTTCCCTTTCAAGTGAGGATGACCTATCCACAATTAATTCCTTCACTGCATCTCTAGAAGGAATCTTTGTATATGATCCTTCCCTCATTTATACCATGGGTTATTCCACACTTGGTTCTTTTTCTATATCCCTTCCTTTGTGTTGTGTTGGTTGATCTCCTCTATCAACTGCTCATTTTCCTCTTCTATAATGGTAGGTGATTTTGCAGGGTTTTGGTGTAGATATTCCTCCATCTTCACTCAAATATCTTCCATATGTACATCTTCTCCAATCACAACTCCAGGGCCATCCCTCATTTCTACATCACCACTTCCCTGTCCTAGTTTTCCAACAACATTATCTTGTCCCAACTCTTCATTAATTACTTCTCTTTCCTCTCTTTTCCTGTCTAAAATACTCCTGTCAGTACTTCCTACCTCCTCTTCGGATTCATTTCCATCATTTTCATCAACTTCTATTGCTCCCCTAGAAATGAATTGAGCCCATGTCTAGTTTTGCAGTTCCAAGGATCTCAACACTATTAATTTTATTAGACAATGGTGTGTGATAGAACCTTGGGGAAAATGAGATTGTCTTACATAATGTGTCATATTATGAAAATATTCTAACAGATAATAAGGCATATTTATCAATGATCCATGATGAAGGTGTGACAACAGAACAAAATCATATGTGTAAACAATCTTGTACCTACCTTCACATGTAATATATTTCTTCAAGAAAAAAACAACTTGGTCCCAAGGTTTAGGTAAAGACTTTGTTGTTGTGCCACATCCTCTAGGCTGCAATTGCTCTCCTTCCTCCAAGAAATTGGTCTTTGCATTAGGAATGGTTGTCCTTCATCCAAACCATTTTCTTCCAATGATGGGAAGCCATGTAACAGAGGACATAACCACCTCTGTTACACTAATATCCAAACCTCTAACATGCGAATGGGTTCCTGTTAACTTCTGGGTGAATTCTAGGGAAATATCACTGTCAAAACCATCCAACCACTCGAAATATGCTACCCACCCCACGTCTTCAAATATTCTGTAGACTTCTGGGCCCCGACGCAGGGAGTCGAGGGTTACTGGTTCATAACGGCCTGAAAATCCTCCTATGCTGAATGTTCTTCTAAGTAATTAGTTGTTACAATATTGCAAAGGAGTTTTAGGTTCAAAATTCCCAACATAGACCTAAGAGCTTTAGCACGCATGAGCGCGCAGGAACAATGGAAGGATATTTTTTGGTATTTTTGGAAAGGTGGTGGTGATTCAAATTTCGTGGGAAAAATCAACTTGAAAACTATGTTGATTGAATTTTTATGGCAATGGTTGGTTAATTTATTCAGGCATGATGGGATACCCCCCAACTTTAACTGATAGTATTGGTCATTTGTTGGTGATGTGGAAGGGCATGGAACATTCATTATTTCATAGTATCATGTCAAACACATTTCATAGTGACTAGTCATACCTGTAGGCCGTAATTTGTAAACCACGCACACGTACATGCAGGCACTGACCGACGATCGTCGACAAGAAAAATATTTTATCTAAGGTGGTGATTGCATTCAACATATCACTACCTTCCATTAATAGATACTTATTACTGATGACCACAGATGAAATGGTGGAGTAATTCTACCAACTAGATATGATGGAATCGATAGGGCCATGGCCCATAGTCTTCTTCGTATGTGTTTCAACACAATGTTTCAGCATGATGTTTCAACACGATGTTTCAACACCAACGTACCTGCATTCATTCTTATTAATTATGCATAGTATTAGTCTTCTTTGTGCATGCAACATGTTTCAACCAGGTGTTTCAACACGGTTTTTAAACAGTAGCATATCTGCATATATGTACATCTCCATGGTTTACAGGTATGACAGTGTAATTACCCAAATTAGGACTAAGGAAACATCATCCTAGTTTACAAGTTAACTATGAATTAAGTTTTAACATAACACAATGTTGAATGGATAATGAATTGTACCTACTCTATAATTTATGTTCTCATGGGAAATGTAAACAATAGGGATGAATTAATACAAGAGAGTGAGATGAAAATGGCATGGAAATGATAAGGAAAATGAGGCAATTTTAGCAGCCAACAATGTCTCACTAAGTTACTTGAGTATATTAACATAGTCTTCTTCGTGCGTGTTTCAGCACGGTGTTTCAACATGGTGTTTCAGCATGGTGTTTCAACAACAACATATCTGCATTCATTGAACATTATTATTAATTCCACATAGTCTTCTTCATGCATGCAGCATGTTTCAGCCAGGTGTTTCAACACCAACATATCTGCATTCATTCTTATTAATTTTACATAGTCTTCTTCATGCATGGAGCATGTTTCATCCTAAGCCAAGTGTTTCAGCACCAACATATTTGCATATATGTACATCTCTATGGTTTACAGGTATGACTGTGTAATTACCCAAATTAGGACTAAGGAAACACCATCCTAGTTTACAAGTAAAGTGTGAATTAAGCTTTAACATAACACAATTTTGAATGAATAATGAATTGTACCTGCTCCAGGATTGATGTTCTCATAGGAAATGTAAACAATAGGGATGAATTAATACAAGAGAACGAGATGAAAATGGCATGGAAATGATAAGGAAAAAGGGGAAATTTTAGCACCCAACAATGTCTCACTTGATTATATTAACATAGTCTTCTTCGTGTGTGTTTCAGCATGGTGTTTCAACACCAACATATCTGCATTCATTGAACATTCTTATTAATTTTTCATAGTGTTCTTCATGCGTGCAGTGTGTTTCAACACCATATTTTCTTGGAATACTCCCAAGATCGAACATTGATTCAAATTTATTTAAATTAATATACTTTTAAAAGATTCTCCAAGAATTTTAAAATGTTTTATAATTATGTGAAAATTAACCACAATTTCACAAGATTTTATAATTCCG
>JZKD02S1857109.1:1133806-1145853 GCA_000966675.3 Picea glauca | reverse complement strand
ATCATAAAACTTATCCAACCTTGAGATATAATGAAAATATGTTATTTTTCTAATATTTAATCATAAATTCACTTATAATACTAAAATGAATAAAGTGGAAAATAATAAGGTGAAATCCAAATGTATGTATGGAAATGGTATGATAAAAGGTTTATTAGGACCATGAAATGTAAGGAATAGTGAAGGGAAAAGAGGATATAAATGTGACATTTCTGAGTCCTAACATCCCCCCCAACTGAACTTGTTGCATGTCCTCATGAAACCGTGCATGGATTTTCTTAGGAACTTTTGGCATTCAGACTTTGGCTTTGATTGATGATGTCTTTTAATAAGGAATATTTCCAGGATCTGAAATACAGGAGTAGCAGCATGTAAAATGCATGTGTAACAACATGTAATACATGTGTAACAGCATGTGAAATTTTCTTATGCTTGGTTCTTGAGTGACAACCATGAATACAAATAATGTTGGTTCTTGTGTTAACAACATTCGTTTTACTTATTTGTTTTCTTGCTGCAATAATTTAACATATACTTACTGAAAAATAATAATAAGCTCTCAATGTGCATAAGAAAGCATCATTGTGTATAAGAAAGCCTTTTCTTTATCTTTATGAATCATGCCAACATGTATATCAATCGAAATGCAACAACGTGTCATTGGAAAAGAAATGTTAGTGAATCACAATTAGAATGATGAGATGGTAAAATGGAATAATGGTAATGAATATGTAGTGAATATAGGTTCCCTCCCCCACCAACTAAAGTGGTTGCATATCCTTATGCAACTTGGAATATGTTATGGAAGTGAAAAAGGAAGTAGAGCATGGTGAGGGAATTTTCCAAAGTTATTCATTACTAGCAAATAAGGAATTACATGATTAAAGATTAGAAAAGAACATACCTCCACTTACCCAAGAATGATGATGAACAATGCAAGAGGAATATGGCTGATGTTGATGCTGGAGCATGGAAAGTGAAGGAATTTGAACTGCTACTTCTGAATCATGAAAAATGTGGAAGGTGAAGAATGTGGAGTTGTGGTACTCTCATAGATCTAAAATCAAACTACTATAGCTACTAAGGGGATCATGAAAAAGTGTATAGTCTTCACCTGCTACAAATCGATGGTACAATTCTAGTCATGCAAATAAATGTGTTGATGTTGAGCATGAAGAGAAATCATTGGATTACCAACCATTGATGAATGTCGTTAACCAATGCGAGACAAACTCACTAGTGATGTCAATGAGTGCCAAGGTACTCGAGTACAACTTGCGAAATGCAAGTAGATGTGTTGATGTTGAGCCACTTGCAAGATCTAACGATCAAGGGACATTGATGTATTCCCATGATTGTTAGCGAGAGAGTTTTCCATTAAGGCATGCAAGCCTCTAGGTACTCCAAAGGAACTCTAGTCTATATCCTAGATAAGGTGTTGAGGTCGATGGGGCAAGTCTTGTTGAAAGGTGGGCCTTAGGGAATCCCACATTAGTCAACGCGAGTTTTTGATAAAAAGATTGGTAGGACTATAAGAAAGATCTCAGTAGCAACAATGTTTATGGCAAGGCAATGTAATCATGGAAAGGGAGTTTGTTTTATTCAGAAGGAAAACTGGAAAGACAAAAATAAACTGAAAAAGATAAGGGAATGTATGCAACTCAGAAAAGAATAGGCATGTGTGAAGTCATGAAAGTTAAGGTAATGGAAGATGGCTTCAACACAGGGATGACCAATGTACATTTGAAGGAAAAATGGGGGTAAACATTCATGACGCAAATGGGTTTATTGAAGGTGTAGTGTAACATCATGTTACAAATATAGGAGTAACAACATGTAAAATACATCATGAAATGTATAATGAAGATCGAATCCTCCAAACTGTTAACAAACATGTTTTTCTAAAAAAAAATTGTGATTCTTGAAGATCACTGCGGCATGAATTACGAGCATCTTGTTCTCGCAATCAATCTTAATACTAATCCTCCAATCAAACTTGTGAGAGCAACGTAAGATGTGAAATGCAAGATTAAGTACAAATGTGAACAAATTCAAATTAGAAAATAAATGTAGTTATACCTGTTGTCTGCACTTGTTAGTTTCGTCATTGATTCCGCCAAAGTGACTTAAGAAAAACAAAGAAACGTTAAACGTAAAAACATGTATTTATTACTGTTTTCAGGAATGATTTAAAACATCCATTTGCAATTTTGTTTTTGTTTTTAAGTTCGAATTGTTTTTTTTATTTTTAATTATATATATATATATTATTGTTTTCCAAATTTTAAATTTGTTTGTTTGTTTGTTTGTGTTGTTTTTGTTTTATAACAAAATGAAACAAAAACTCTTATTATTTTTACTGAATGTAAATAGAAATACAATGGCCTAAACATGTTTTTTTATACAGTTGGTAATAGCATGCATAGTGCATCATGAAAATATCTCTTTGCTGCAACCAAAACATGGAGACTTGTTCCTCTACCTCTTTGAAAAATCATTGCCAATTAAAATCCAGAGATGGATGATTGCACACAAGAAAAGAAAGGCGAACTATGGCTTACCAGAATGATATTTGATTAACCTCTCGTGATATGCATCAAGCTACTCATGTAGCACCTACATCAACAAATGTATACATCTCAATGATAAAGAGAATGATCTCTCCATTAGATACCATTTCTTCTTTTCTCGGTGTGAATCCAGGCCTACGGTGGAAAACTGGCCATCTCGAAATCTGCCTTCTTCAGGATCTAAAAAATCAAAACTGCTCTCAAACCAAGCACAATTTTCAAAAACCACTTGCAAGTCAACTAAATAAGACCCTTCTGCACAAAACCCATGTCTCGTATTTTTTAAATTCATCACGGGTTGCTCAAAAATTGCAGCCGAAGTTGACTGTCTGCAAATGGACGTTAATTGACAGAAAATTCAGAAGTTGACTGTCTGGAAATTCTGAAGCTTCAACCAAAAAATCATTCCACCCACCATTCCAATAATACATCAGCCTCTCAGGAACCACACTCGACTGAAAATACAAAGTGGCCATTGTGAATTGGTGTATTTCGTCTATTCCGTTCCCATACTGGTTTCCGCTGCACATATCAAATTTGTACTGGGTTAGATTGAGATCTAAGTCTCGTCATGGAAGATCTTTGTAATTGTAGGTGGCAGTAATTGCAGGTGGAAGAAGGACTCATGGTTGTACTATAATTAGTGTATATCCATGGCAACCGTATCCCAATCAATCAAAGTTAATAACACTCGTGCCCTCCAACTGTTGTGTGTTCGTACGCAATCTTCTCTTTCTCGGGTATCATTTTTATGAACTCCAGAATTGATGCCACCGCCTCTTCCACCAGACAGGAAAGAAATTGATACATCTTCTCTTCGATTTGAAATTTTCCCATTGACCACGTGTCTCAATTAAATGGGCATTCATAACAGTGGAGCTGCATGTCCTCGTGGCAAACTCGTAACCCATTCCAATTGCAATCCCTGCATTTCATTAGAAATACACTTGAGATTTATTGTTAGCATATCATTTTCAATTTTGGGGAGTGCAACAAAATTGATTTTAGATATAGCGTGAAGGTTGACATTCTGGAGATAATACCGAAAAAAAAATCTTCATTGAATGCCAAAAACTGCCAAATAAATGCAAACGCCAACCATTATAATTATCCCATCTAAATATGTTGGTTTGGAACTATAAATGCGGGCCGCTTTGAAATAAACGGAATTTGAAACCTCAGGCAGAAAGTCTCTGTATTGGGTTGGACATATCAAAGATATGAGGAGATAAACATGAATCAAAAACCAGATTTTAGGGGGCTTGATGCGGGATCCACAGATCCGTGTAAGATCCACCATGTAAACAAATCCTATGCTATCGAAATAGATCCTGTACCAGTTATCCCTCACACACCATATCATTTGCAGGTTTAGCATGAGCATATCAATTGCAGGTGAAACTAGCTATTTTATGCAGTTTTAGGTATAGATCCAAGCTTTTCTTCCAATTTCCTTTACTCGAAGAAATTTCAGAGTAGGTCATTAACATTTTCTATGTGCAGGGAAAAGAGGATATAAATGTGACATTTCTAAGTCCTAACATGTACCTCAACCTATAATAAACCTGTACCATAAAAAAGTGCATCAACCATGCACCAACCTTTACCTCAACCTGTAATCAGCCTATACCATAAACAAGTGGATCAACCATGCACCAACCTATACCTCAACCTTTTTTTTTCTTGTAGCGTTTTGTTGCCGCGGTTTTGCTGCTGCGATTTTTTTTGCCGCACTTTTTCTGCTGTGGTTTTTCTGTCTCACTTTTTTTGCCACACTTTTCCTGCCGCACTTTTTCTTCCATAGTTTTCTTGCCGCACTTTGTCTTCCACAGTTTTCCTACCACACTTTTTCTACCGCACTTTTCCTACTGCACCTTTTCTGCCACACTTTTTTTTTCCGCAATTTTCTTGCCACACTTTTTCCGCTGCAATTTTTCTGCCACAGTTTTCTTGCCGCACTTTTCCTACCACACTTTTTCTGTCGCACTTTTCCTACCACATTTTTTTTGCCACACTTTTTCTGTCGTAGTTTTCCTTGCCACACTTTTTCTGCCACACTTTTCTCTATCAATAATACATGCCCAAATAGCCTTTCACAAAATATATATTCAATAGGTGATTTGAATGAGAGACCCTTGCCTCTTATTTATACTTTTATGTATCTTCCTCAAGGGGTTACCTTCTAACCATCTTAACCGACTTTCCTTATTTTAGGGTTAACCCACTTATAACCACTTGTCCACTTAACTTAACTACTTTACATAATTAGTAAGTTCTCCATTAACTTTATTATTTAAATAATTTCTTTTGCATCCTCTTTGACTTGTAGTACACTCATCATTTCACTTTATTATTTAAATAATTTATTCTTTGCAAACACTTTGACTACTTTGACATTTTGGGGCTTCTAGATGACTGATGAGGGTTCTCCAACTTCACATGGTCATAACTCTCTAACCATGAGGAGTTATGTGATGTTCCACATACCACGAGGAATGGCATGACATTTACTATCCATATAGAATAGTTTTACCTGCAAATATATCAAAACTCATACCATTATCCATCAACCAAACTTGGATCCATTACCCAAACCTTTGTGCTATCGAAATTCTCTACCAGACTTTCTTCAAGCGTTGACATCAATGAAAACCAACCCAATTAATCAACAATCTCTCCCTTTGGCATTGATGGCAACACTCTGATGCAATACTGAATTCATATCACTCATGCTCCCCCTGTGATCATTTCTCCCCTCGTGACCATTGTGCTCCCTGGAACCATGCCTCTATGCTCTTTCTCTAAGAATTTACCTTTGCATCTTATAAATCTTCCAACCATTTACCTTTTCATATGATAAATATTCCAAGCATTTACCTTTGCATTTGATAAATCTCTCCTCCTTTGTCATCAATGGAAAAGGTATATTTCCATCTAGGGTTTCTCCCCCTGACTGAACTCTTCCTGGAAATGATCTCCCAACCTGAACTATCCTCTTTATGGTGCTTCCTTGTGTAAATCTAAGACATAGAAGATAAGCATTAAAAAACATTCATTTTGGAGTAGAAATTACTCCGAGTCTCTGGCAAAGATACTTAAAGGCTTCCCGTGGAAGCAATTTTGTAAATATGTATGCCACTTGTTCTTTTGTGCCCACATATTCAACTTGGATGTTCTTCTCTGCAACTTGTTCCCATAGAAAGTGATACTTCATTGGAATGTGATTCGTCTTGGAGTGCATCATCAGGTTCTTTGAGACACTGATGGCGCTTGTATTATCACAATAGATTGGAATGGTCTCATCATACTCAACATGTATATCTTTCAAAGTTTTTTTAATCCATAGAAACTATGTACAACATGTTGCTACTGCAATATATTCTTCTTTGGCTATAGATAAGGATATTGATGATTGTTTCTTGCTTAGCCATGATACTAAACACTCACCCAAGTAGAAAACTGCTCCACTAGTGCTTCATTGATCATCAATGCAACCTTCCCAATCTATATCTGTGTAGGAAATAAGTGATAGATCCTTTCCTTTTGGATACCATAATCCAAACTCTTATGTTCCTTTGAGATATATGAAAATCCTCTTTACTACTACGACATGTGATTCCTTTGGTGCTACTTGAAATCGTGCCACCTGTCCAACTACCTGCATTACATCTAGTCTGGATGTTGTCACATATAGTAAGCTACCAATCATTGACATGCATTTCCTCTGGTATGTTGACTTTGAATCATCATCTTTTCTCAACTTACAACTAGTTTTCATAGGAGTGGTAACTGGTTTGCAATCTTCCATTCCGAACCTCTTTATCATTTCTATGATATATTTAGTCTAAGAAATAAAAATTCCTTGGTTGATTTGACGTATTTAAAGACACAAAAAGAAGTATAGTTCTCCAAGTAATGACATTTCAAATTCATCTTGCATATCCTTTGCAAATTTTTGGCTTAACCTGTCATCATTGCTTCCAAAAATAATATCATCAACATAAACTTCAATTAATAAAATACTATCTTGAGTTACCTTGATGTAGAGGTTGTTGTTTGCACTTCCTTTTCTGAACCCTGCCTATTGTAAATATTTATCCAGTCTAGAGTACCATGCTCTAGGATCTTGTTTTAGACCATACAAGGCCTCCTTCTTCAATTTGCACATGTAATCTGCATTCTCTGACAATTGAAATCCTTCTGGTTGTTCGATGTAGAATTTTTCTTCAAGATCCCCATTCATAAATTTTGATTTCACGTCCATCTGATACACTTTAATATTCTTGGAGCATGCATAAGATAAAAACAATCAGATTTCTTCCATTCTGGCAACTGGGGAAAATGTCTCTTCAAAGTCGATTCCTTCAACCTGTGCATATCCTTTACATACCAATCTATCTTTGTTCCTTGTAACCTATCCATATTCATTCAATTTATTTTTGAATACCCACTTTGTACCAATCAAATTCTTATTCTTTGGTCTTGGAACCAATTCCCAAGTGTCATTCTTCTCTATTTGATCCAATTCTTTATCCATGGCCTTATTCCAAAATTCATTCTTATTGGCCTCTTCAAAACTGTTTGGTTCAATCGTAGATGAGAGTGCTAGGTGTGTTTGTTCTGGTGAATGGATTATTCTTCTAGTCTCAACTCCTTCTTCTTTATTTCCGATAATATGATCTAAAGGATGATTCTTCTGTACTCATTTTCTAGGTGTCTTTGGAGGCACTTGCTAATCTTGCTCTTCTAATTTTGTCTGATCCTCTTCATCTTCCCTTTCTATTTCTTCTTCATATTCTAATTCTTCTTTGTAAAGTTGTTCCATTGATTCATTTTATTCTTCCTTTAATTCTCGTCCACCTGTTTCATCAATTGTTACATTGATTCCTTCCACAACTTTGTTCAACCTCAGATTGTAACACTTGTATGTTTTCCTTGTACTTGAGTAACCAATAAGTACTCATTTTTCCACATGAGAGTCAAACTTTCCCATTCTGCCATCTTCTCTTTTGATGTAGCATTTTCTTCCAAATAGTCTGAAGTGCTTCCCATTTTTTAGTCTTCCTTTCCATAGCTTGTAGGGAGTTTTCTCATTGTTATTTCTGAGCATTACTCTATTTTGAATGTGAATTGTTGTATGCACTGCATGTGTCCAAAAAATATCTGTCAATTTGGAATCCATTAGCATTGTTCGAGCCATTTCCTGTGTAATTATAATCCATTATGATAATGTTCCTTTGTCTCTGAACCAATCTATGAATCCATGCTCTCGTCCATTGTCATATATATCTGTCCAAACCTGCTAATTGTTCTTACGAATCCATCTCTGTCAAAAACTCTACTTGCGCAACTGTCCATAATGCTGACCCATTTATCACTATACTATCATCAAGTCTTGATTAATCTATCAAATTGTACTTCTACTATCTAACTACTCTAGATTTGTCTTCTCAAACTCTGCAAGATGCTTGAAGGATGGTTCCTTGGTCTGTCACAGCTATTGCATAGACTCCCCCTATCTAATATTCATATTACCTAGGAGTCTCTAAGTTGGATGGATCAAAACAATTCCTTCTCTGATATGTATTCATCATCATCTTCATTGGTAGATTCATCATCTCTCTGAGCTCTGACTTCTTTCTTTTTGTTTGTGGATTCATCTTTCACTACAATTCCTGAAAGTACAATCTCTTGAACCTATTCCTTATTTACATGTCCTTCTTTTATTTCAGTTATTTTCCAAACCTTTCTATATCTGACATCTTTCTTTTTCTCTGTAGAATTTTCTTCATCTCGTTTTATTGCCAATCTTTCAATCTTTGGTACCTGGTCTTTGTTCACATGTTCTTCCTGTTTTCTTATCCATACTTTCTTATATCTGATATCAATGTTCTCTTTCATGGACGTATCAATCATGCTTCTACAATAACTAGCTATGTGTCCATAATTATGACACTTGTAACATTCAATGTTATGTGGGGCCACATAAGCATTTCTTGCTTGAACATTTCTTTATAATCCCTGCAATCTACAACCTTATGTCCAAATTTAGTACAATAAAAAAAATGACCATAAAATAAATTTCCATACCTGGGAGTGAATGATCTTTGTGGCGTAGTCCTTCTGAATCTTTTCCTTGACTAATCATGATCATGATTGAAGCTTCTTTGTGGCTTGAAAATGGATGGCCTTCTTGAAGATGTATCTTCAACAGTTTTCTTAGATTCTGGTTGACCAGGACTCCTTCCTTTGAGTACTTCTACATAACTCTTTCTATTTTATTCATTCTTCTTTTCTAGCAACCTAGAGTGATTCTCTTCATTCTCTATAACTAATGTGGATGTTTCTATTTCTTCAATGTTCTTGTTGAGCTTGACGATTTTAATTATCAATGCGACAACTTCTTCTTCAATATTCTCAACCTCTTCTTCTTTCTTCATTATCTGAGACTTCATGACTTCTTATGTTCTTTTCACTTCTTCAAGTTGAATTTTTAATGTGATTATTTATTCTTCAAGTCCTTTCTCTTCTTGACCAAACTCTACCTCAAGATGGTTTAGATTGTTAGTTCTTTCCTTAAGATGATCTGCCAATATCTTCTCTCTCATTTGTGATTCTTCCTTCTGTGCTTCTATGTTGGCTTCCAAATACTAATTTTGATATTCAATATTTTCTTCAATCTTTATGGCTTCTTCTAGCCGAGTTCTTAAGTTCTCAATGACCTGTTGGGATTCTTCAAAAATGTGAACACTTTCCTTTTATTTCATCAATTCTTTCTTGAGTGACTTTTTTTCTTCTCTTAGTTCATCTAAAGCACTAATCAATTCTTCTTCATAATTGTCTTCCTTTTAAATTAGTTTTTCTGTCTCATTTCCTTCATGGCATTCTATTTCAAGATGTCCGCGTTTTTCACAATTAAAGCAAAACAAAATACTTGTGGTGATTATGTTCTCTTCATCTTCTGAAATTGTTTGACATGGTGAACATAATTCTTCTTGATCTGTGTCTGCATCTTCTTTGGAATTTTCTGAATTTGCGATGGGTGAAGAATATATGTCATATAACTTATCCCAAAGTTCTTTGGCTGATGAACATTTACCAACCTTTTCTCTTACCAAATTAGGTAATCCTTCCCAGATGAAATCCATTGCTATTTTTTTATTCTTCTTCAATTCCTTCTTGGCTGTAGTCTTTTCCCTTTTTGAACTATCATATACTGTAACAATTGATAGCCAAATATAATGTCCCTGTGGCTGTAAAAATAATTTCATCCTTCTACTCCACATCTCATACTTTAAACCATTCTGACCATTAAACATTGGTACTCCACTCTCAGAATAATCCATGATCTCCTTCCAGTGGTTAAATTGTTTCCTGAAGGAACCTTCTCTGATACCAATTGTTGGATTACTGAGAGGGGGGGTGAATTAGTAATAGAGAAATTTAATCATTTTTCACCATAAAATGCAAGTGTTATATCAATGTACAATTATCATCCAATAACTTCAGAGTAAATAAATAATGAAGAAATGAGCAATCACACACATACAAAGTACACCAATGTTTTACGTGGAAACCCAAAGAGGGAGAAAACCACATAATGTTTTTTCTCATATGTATTTAATAATTACATTGATTGGAAGCACCAACTTCCTTTGTTTTCCAACAACAACTAGAAGGAGGCTCCAACCCCCTAGTTTCTCAGGCAACAACCAGAAGGAAGCTCCAACTCCCCAATTCTCTATCTACAACGAGAAGGAGGCTACAACCCTCTAGTTTCTCAGGATACAACCTAAGAGAATATCCAACTCCCCAATTCTCTGGCTACAACTAGAAGGAGGCTACAACCCCCTATGTTCTCTGGCTACAACCGAAAGGTGGCTACAACCACCTTTCCTTGCCTCGTCCAACCACCCTGACATAAAAGTAGAATGATGGAACCACTACCACACTATCATTGTGAGATATACTGTTGTAAACCTATACCAATCAACATGTAATCAACCTGTACCATAAAAAAGTGCATCAACCATGCACCAACCTGTACCAAACAACCTATAATCAACATGTACCATAAACAAGTGCATCAACCATGCACCAACCTATACCTCAACCTGTAATCAACTTGTATCATAAACAAGTGCATCAACCAAGCACCAACTTGTACCTCAAACTATAATTATCCTGTACCATAAACAAGTGCATCAACTATGCACCAACCCGTACCTCAACTTTTTTTTTTCTTGTAGCATTCTGTTGCTGCAGTTTTGTTGCCGCGATTTTTCTGCTGCACTTTTTTTACTGCGGTTTTTCTACCTCACTTTTTCTGCTGCACTTTTCCTACCGCACTTTTTCCTCCGCACTTTTCTGCTGAAATTTTTCTTCCACAGTTTTCCTGCCACACTTTTCCTGCTGCACCTTTTCTGCTGCACTTTTTTTGCCACAGTTTTCTTGCCGCACTTTTCTGCTGCAATTTTCCTGCTGCACTTTTCCTACCGCACTTTTTCTACTGCACTTTTCCTACCGCACTTTTTCTACTGCACTTTTCTTGCTGCACTTTTTCTGCCGCACTTTTCCTTGCCACACTTTTTCTTCCGCACTTTTCTCTATCAATAATACCTGCCCAAATAACCTTTCACAAAATAGATATTCAATGATATTCAATAGTTGATTTGATTGAAAGACGCTTGCCTCTTATTTATACTTTTATGTAGCTTCCTCAAGGGGTTACCTTCTAACCATCTTAACCGACTTTCCTTATTTTAGTGTTAACCCACTTATAACCACTTGTCCACTTAACTTAACTAATTTCCATAATTAGTAAGTTCTCCATTAAATTTATTATTTAAATAATTTCTTTTGCATCCTCTTTGACTTGTAGTACACTCATCACTTCACTTTATTATTTAAATAATTTCTTCTTTGCAAACACTTTGACTACCTTGATTACTTTGACCTTTTGGGGCTTCTAGATGAGTCATGAGGGTTCTCCAACTTCACATGGCCATAACTCTCTAACCGTGAGGAGTTATGTGACGTTCCACATACCACCGTAAATAACATGAAATGTACTATCCATCTAGAATAATTTTACCTACAAATATATCAAAACCCATATCATTATCCATCAAACAAATTTGGGTCCATTACCCAAACCTTTGTGCTACTGGGATTCGCTACCGGACTTTCTTCAAGGGTTGACATCAATGAAAACCAACCAAATTAATCAACATCCATGTGGCACCTTTTGTGTTAGACATGTGGCATCCTCACCTTATGACATGTGGCACCTGTTGGAAATACTAAGACAACTGAGAGGGGGGGGGTTGAATCAGTTGTTTATGAGCTTAAACAATATTATGCCTTTTAAACATTATTAATCTTCCTTCAAGTGATCATCAACAATATACAACATATTGATAGTAAAAGTAAAGACCATCAGTCACACATAAAGTACACACAGAGACAGATTTTCAC
>JZKD02S1857109.1:1111607-1123558 GCA_000966675.3 Picea glauca | reverse complement strand
GTTCTCCCTAGCACCACCCTGCCACCCTAGTTTCTCTGGCTGCAACCAGATGGAAGCTACAACTCCCTGTGTTCAAGCACCCACTTGAACCTCTGAGGACAAAAGTCCTCCCGAGCACCTCCCAACCTCCCTAAATATATCAAATAATGAATACACAGACAACTACACAGATAAATCAATTCTTTCCAATCTTTCTCTGTATCTGATCTTCAACAAACTGTTATGCAATTCTTTTCTTCTTCTGTTTGTTTAGCATGTCTTCTCTGCATCAACTTTTTCTGTCATTCTGCTCTGGTTTTTCTATGTCTGTCATTCTGCTCTGCTTCTGCTCTGTTTGTCATTCTACTCTGCTTCTTCTCTGTGTTTCATCTCACTCTACACATTTGCTCAATTTCATACTATGCCTCTGCTCCTTTTCTTTTTCTTACTGTTTATTCATTTTCACTTCAGAACAGCCAACCTTCCACAATCTGTCTCTTCTTCTTTTAGGCATACCTCCCCGACGGTTCCACTTCGCCTTCCCTCAGCCGAAACAAGAGCACCTGTCCTAGCAACTGAAATGCTAACCGATTCGTCATCATGAGTCTGTTTCTCTTAACAAATTCATAACTGAAGCGTTAATGTGTGAGAAAGAACAACAACCCTCCGATCACATTCAAACCTTATCCGCACTGTTGGATAATCTTTATTATTCTTGCCTTTTAAATCGGATTTCGGCATTTCGGCATTTCTTTGCCCAAGTGTCTCGACACTTTCACATCGCAATCTCCGAAACTCCGAAATGGAGCTTATCTGGACTGACACCTTCTCTTCC
The DNA here is from genome assembly GCA_000966675.3 of Picea glauca. Lineage (NCBI taxonomy): Eukaryota > Viridiplantae > Streptophyta > Pinopsida > Pinales > Pinaceae > Picea > Picea glauca. Next base: position 1,122,744 of record JZKD02S1857109.1, on the reverse strand, counting down.
TGTGACCAAGAGCTGTGACCAAGGCTTTATGTGAAAGGTTCTTTCATGATTTCGCATATCGCAAAATCGTGATCCTTGTTGCACTATGTTCTTTCCCTTTTGAATTCACGATCCCCGAAACTCCGATACGGGTTGTGATCAATGGTCCTGATCATTTCTGGATCTGACGATCCAGATTCAATCGCGATTTCGCATATCGCGAAATTAGCATTCTTGATGCATTGAGTTCTTTGCCTTTCAATATCCCAATTCGCAAAACTCCGATAAGGAGTTAAATCAATGGTCCAGGTTTGATCTTGGCTCAACGACTGCGATTGAATCACAATATCGCGTATCATGATTTCGGAAGTCTCGTTGCATTTGTTCACTTGCCACTCCATGTTGCGATCCCCGAAACTCCGACACGGGCTATGATCAACGGTCCTGATCATTTCTGGATCTGATGGTCTAGATTCAATCGCGATTTCGCATATCACGAAATCGACATTCTTGATGCATTAAGTTCTTTGCCTTTCAAAGTCCCGATTCGCGAAAGTCCGATAAGGAGTTAAATCAATGGTCTAGGTTTGCTTCTAACTTTAGCGGCTGCGATTAAATCTTGAAATCTCATTTCACGATTTCGGGGTTCTCGTTGTCAAGTGAATTGGACATTTCAAAGTCCCGATCCCCGATTCTCCGATGAAGCCTCCTGTCGAGCTTCTCCCAGTGGCGCCCGATCGCTGCCACGCATCCTTCCAAATGGACGGTCTTGATTATGTCGAGATTTCGAGACTTTCAATGTCCCGGTTCTCACGACCTTGAGAACTCCGATCTCCCTATGGCTGATATCCCGATGACAACTCCTCGTGTCGGGACTTCTCTTCTTGCTCCCGAGGCTTATCTCCCTCGTAGCTTCTGTAGATCTGATGGATGTCAACGACCCTGCACCAAATCTAACGGCTCTTGCTGCATTCGATCATTCACTGCTTTCGATCATTCACCTCTCTGAACTTGTCTTCTGTTTGCCTGTCATCTTCACTGTTGCCATCAATGACAAGAATTCGTTGTCTGTTCATTGAATTTGCCAACAGCACCATCCATGTCATCTGCTTGAGTACTCAACTAAATATTGACGGTCCATATCATCTACGGGGTTCCTTAGGCCTTAGAAAATTATCGGTTCAGATGTTACCTCATGGATTTCCCATCGGATTAAATATCCATAAATCATTCTGAAAACCAATTGTGATAGATGATCAAGATCTCCCTTCGTAGTTCCTTCGACCTCGACATATCAATGGTTAGATATTATTCTCAGAAGTCCTTCACCCCGTTGAATCAATAATGATATCTGTATAGTGGAGCTGCTTGGATCTTGACAAATTGATGGTATTGATTTAACCTTGGAGTACTCCCATTGGAGTTAAACCTTTCGCGGTAGCATGATCACTCCGAAGGATGGTTGAGATCTCCTCTCAGATCTCTTCCTATTCGAGTAGACCAACGATCACGATTTGAGCTCAGAGCTCATTTGGTTTTCGTAGATCAATGGTCGTCATTTCACCATGACCCTCTTCCATCAATGAATTTGATCTTTCCTTGGAGTTCCTCCATCAGATTGTCTCCCCGGAATTTACTTCGAAAGGTACTCTACAACGGATGGTTTAGATATCCTCTCCTAAGATCTAATATCTAGGTTTTTCAGGTGAGAGCGTATGGTTTCCCGGCCACCAAAACATATTGGAAAGATACATGGCACACCCCATGTCATATTCATTCCTTCACTATGCCACAATACCACTATGCATGTCATCACCATTGATCGACAAGTGGAATTCTGTGTGTACTCGACGTGACATACATGTCATCATGGATGTACTCAGCATGCTCTCCATATACTAACACCTAGCCTCAAGGTATTGGTGGAATGACATCATCCATGTTAGCATGACATCACTTTCCTCCTTGCCTCATCCCTGAGGACCTGCCATAATCTACAATCAAGATTTCTTTCAGCTTGGTCCGAGTAACAATCAATATTTCTCCTGAGAGTCTTTCCTTCAGAGTGTTTTCCTCCTAGTGGAATAAATTACTTTGAACATTCCACTATGATGGACAGTCATGATCACTCTGAATTCTTCCTTGATATATCGATGGCTTTGTTTAATTCAGAGTCTCATCCCTATCAAATCGTGGTGTAATATCCCTAAGATGAACCCAATTGTAAATGTAAATGAAAATGTACTTAAGCTTGTGAGCTGATTAATATCATTTTTATATGCACCTTTCATGGCACAGTGCGCACAGGTACTGCACAGTAAAATGATGAAGTGTGCACATCCCATGATACCGCACACAACAAATTAAGTGCACTCAATTTTGAGTCTAGGGAGATTTTGTATATATGTTGTGTTTTATAGGATGGTGAGCCAATTATTATAAGCTAGGAGGCTTATGTTTGTATTAGGCCAAACAACCTAGATGTTAAAGGCCAGTGCGCCTATTTTTGTATATGACTCAACAATAATACAAAATACATCATTGCATGCAGACCGACCACGATAAAAGAGTATGGGGGACTAAACTCCACTAGTTAGGGAAAAGGAGGGGCTAAAAGTTAAGGAAAAAGGCTAAGCTACAAAGCTTAAGCCAAAAAGGAATATTATATTAATATTTCTTAAATTATAAAGTATGGATAATTATTTTATTCTAATTTCTAAAGATGGGGACAAGTGGGTCAAAGTAGCTCCCAACATGACAAGTGTCAAGTTGGGGACATGCATACATATTGTTTGGACTTAGTTCATTTTCCCATCTCTTCCATCATTCCTTCCATCATTCAACTATTTTTCCATGAGCATTCACACAGTCATTGAGCTATCCTCCATACCTTCATGTTACTATACTTGATCTTGTATCCATAACCATACCTGTTTTGAGTAGCTGGTTAGCTTGGGAGTTGGATTGAAGAAGCGGGTTGTCAGGCCCATGGGATATTGAAGAGGCGGGTTGTCAGGCCCATGAGCAATTTCTCTCTAGGTGAGAGAATTGTTGGGAATTTATTTCCTGAAGGTGCTAAACTATAGCTACATGGCTCTGAGACTTCCATTCTGGTCTGTTGTTGAAGCCCGAAAAGGAAGTGGGGCAGCTGAAGGACTGTTGAGAAGAGAAAGGGCACACTTTCTGGGGTGGGACAGGCATGTGGGGAGTGAGGGACTATAGGCTTTTAGTTTGATTTGGCACCTGTGATGGATTCTTTCATGTTGTCTTTGAGCCATTAGCCTGGTTAAGAATCCCTTTACCTGGGTAGAGTTTATTCCCAGCTTGGGGGCGACCCACTACTGAGAGTGATGAGCACTGTGGTCTAAGGCTGGGAGGTTCGTTGAAGGTCTGCACGTAGTTGGTGATATTCTTACAAAGATAAGTGTCAATTGTGTGATAAATTTACATGTTGCATTATTATTTACATGTTTATTTTTATGGGTATTGTCTGTATATGCTGCATGTATATGTTTACTGTTATTTCAGTTTGAAACCATGCATTTACATAATGTATTTGTTTGTTTACATTTTATATAAAAATTTACGCAAGATTTCTATGTGTATATGTTTTAATTGCATGCATTTCGAAAAATTTATGTGGCATAGCTCAGTTGGATGTCGGGTATGTTACAGTATGTTCCGCAGTGAGAAATGGAAGAGTTTCTCTCATGTATCATGGCCCGACCTGGGTGGTCGGGGACGTTAAAATATGGTATCAGAGCTTCAATTTTCAACACTGGGCATGGATGGGACGAACAAGTTGAGTTGAAGCGAAATTTCACGGAGGATTGATTTCGAAGTGGCCAAATTTCAAGTCACAGAGTGTCCATGGTAAATTTTGGAAGCAACGACGTGGAATTGGGAAAATCCCCAGTTACTGTCGTTTAATTCATGAGAAAATGCAAAAAAATTTCCAAGTGGTGAGATATTATTGGTTTAATATCTGTTCTATCAAATTCAGATTTGGAATTGGTCAAATTTGAAGTTACAGTGAACCCATGATAGATGGAGTGATATTAGTAAATAAAATTCTGAATTCGTAAATTGATTTTGGGTAAATTCGTTCCAAAAATGTCAACCCACAACGATTTTTTGTTGCAGAGGTTGAATGCGTTTTATTGGGCTGAAATTGAATGAATTTCATAGTTGTAGAATGTCTATGGTAATTGGGAAAAAGTTAGGAAAAATCCCCAATTTTTGCAGCGGAATTCACGAGGAATTGATGTGCATAAAAATGAATGTGCGCAGGTGGGCGAACTAAAAATGAATGATGCGCAGTGAAAATATTGTGATATGTAAAATTTGGTATGCGCGCTGAATTTTGGCACTGTGTGGAAAAATGTTGGCGTGCGGGTGCACACCGAAAAAGGTTGGTATGTTGGTGCGCGCGCTAAATTTTGGCGTCGTGCGGAAAAATGTTGGTGTACATGAGCACACGCTAAATTTAGCATTGCCTGGTGTGCATACACATATTAAGGTGCACGCGGTGTGCACACGTATAATAATGGTGCGCATGGTGTGTGCAGTATTGGCAGAGCGCATATAAACTTTGTTAGTGTGCGCGCTATGTGGATATATGTTGTCACGTGACAGTTTAGTTATTAGTGCACGCAGAGTATTGGTGCGCAGTGGGGGCATACTAAAATTTGGAAGGGTGCAACGCATAGAGTGAAATGTGCATGGAATATCAGTTCACAATACAAAAACTGCGTGCAACAGGTAATAGTGCAATAACCAAAATTTTGCGCGGTGGATATCGGTGCGCGACACAAAAGTGGTGCACGCAGGTTATTGATGCGACAGATAAGTGATGCACAGTGGTTATAGGTGTGCAGAGCATGATTTACCTTGTGATGTTGCTGTGCATGCTATATATGGGTGTACAAGTTGAATTTTGTTTGTGCGAAGTCATTTGGAGGGTGAACAACAATAAAAAACCAACGATTTTCTGCGACGTTTTATATCATTTGAACGTCATCTTTTTGCAGCGCGTTTTTGAGGGCCTTAACAGCGTTTTTAGCTACTCAAAAAACATGAGAACAAAGTGTGCAGCTCAAATAGAAGAGCTCAGAGAGAGATTTCTAATGGTGTAAACTGTTAGTCAAACAAAGCTTTTATAAGAAAGTTATATCATAAACAATGGAAGGTAAATTTTAAAACCCAACTAGCTTCAAAGAGCCATAACTTTCTGCTCTAGAATCAGATTGAGGTGCAAGAGTATTCAATGGAAAGATATTGAACCATAGAAGAAATTCCCAGATATATATTAAAAATATAGGCATGTTAAAGATGTTTAATATGGAAAAGAAGGTACTTGTAGCATTCGAGACCAAAAACACAAATTGGTGTAGAACTGCAACAGGCTGTAACTAGCAACCAAGAACACAAAAAAAGGTGAAACTTGGAAAAAGTGTCAATAATATGTATATGAAAAAACCCAATTGATCTCCTACGAAAATGCCAATGGAGTAGGTGCAAAAATGCATAATTACAGTGCAGAGTTGTACCAAGTTGAAAAATGAACAGAAAAATTAATGGGCAATTTTTAAATAGCCATAACTTTCTGCTCAAGACTCGGAATTGAGCATGTGAGCAGGTGTTGGAAAGGTCTCAGACAGGAGAATATAATTGTTCACCTATAAAATTGATCTAGGAATCCAATTTTTTAGTAAATCAGAAGAAATAATTATGATATATTATTGAACCAAAATGGTTCATATTTTTCATGAAATTGTTGAAACAGTTAGCCTGACAAAGTGTTGGCTACACATTTTACAGAGTTAAAAAAAACTAGATCAGATCAGGATCAGCCCAAATTCCATAGGAATGGAAGAGGCACAGGGGACATACAACCAAGAATATGAAATCATAGGGATGGATTTCCATTTGGGCATTGAAGGAACAAACTCCAATGGACATGGAGAAGGAAGGGATGAAAACATGAATATGGTAGAAACCATTAAAAATTTGCAGAAGGATGTCCAAAGCCATAAAGTTGATAATGAAAGGCTTATGAGAACCAAGGAGCAACAGGATGACTTCAACATGAAGTTATTGGAGATATTGAACATAATAGAAAATAAATTGGATAAGGAGAGTGGCTCAAGCAAATTAGGAAGTCATAGGTCTCCTGATGAGAAAAGAAGAGAAATAAGTGTGAGTAGACATCACCATAACTCCCCGAGGCATTCCAATAAGAGGGCACAAAACATCTCAAGTCCATCCCCTGTTAGGAAGCATAATGGGTCTGGTGTGGATGAGCTACGAGGAGAAATGAACAAAATCAAACCTCCTACATTTGATGGTGAGCACAAGAAGGATGAAGATGCAGAGACATGACTGTTGGGCATGAGAGAGTATTTCCAATTGCATAATTGTTCTTCTCATGCAAAAGGTAGAATTGTCATCTATCAACTCAAGGGAAAGGCATCCATGTGGTGGGATTAGTTTGTGCAGGTGCAACACATTAAAGAGAAAAGTGTTACTTGGAGGGAATCCAAGAAGTATTTTGAGAAGAAATACTTGATTAAGAGATACTATGACAAGAAAATGAAAGAGTTCTTTGAACTCAAACTTGGGCGTATGACCATTGATGAATATGAAAGAAGGTTTTTAGAACTGTTGAAGTATGTCTCTTTCATCAAGGATAAGACTGTTAAGATTCAAAGGTATTTGAGTGGATTGCCATTATTCATCGGTGAAAAAATATAGTATGATGATCCCAAGACATTGGAGGAGACCATAAGGTGAGCTAAATTCCTATATGATCAGCAGAAAGCAAGGCCAAATTTCCAAAATCTTAGAAAGACAAAAAGAAATTCAAGATGGATCAAAGGAAGAAGCGATCTAAGCAACCATTCTTCAGAAATAATCCTTAGGGACAACAAACTCCTAGAGAACCTAGAACGATTGAGACAGGGGGTCAAAGTCCAAGGAAACCACCTATTCAATGTTGGGGTTGTAAAGGAGATCACATGTTCATAGATTGTCCACACAGAGGTGAAAAAGGGAGGATTGTTCACAATGTACAATAAGCTGAAACAGTGGAGGAAATGGGAAAAAATGTACCAAGGATTTATGTAGCCCTGGACAACAAGAAAACAGAGTATCAGTCACATATGATTGAAGTGGAAGGTATGATCAACAACCAAACCATTACTATTTTAATTGATTCAGGAGCTAGTCATAGTTATATAGATCCTAAGATGGTCGAAAGTTTGCATTTTTCAAGAAGCAAGCATGGAAAATCTTGGTTCATGCAGCTGGCTACCAGAGCCAAAAGAAAAGTTAATGAGATGGTTAAGTCATGTCTTATGGACATGAATGGACTAAACACCAGGGCAGATTTGAACATCTTGCCTTTAGGTTCCTATGACTGTCTAATTGGGATGGATTGGTTGGACCAACATCATGCTATCCTGGACTTGCATAACAAGGAATTTAATTGCTTAAATGAGGAAGGGAACCTAAGGAAAGTGCAGGGAATTCCCAGGGCAGTATCCATCAGAGAAATTTCAGCATTGCAGTTGAAGAAATGTTAAAGAAAAGGGTGTCAAATATTTGCAGCTCACATGGAAGAGAAACCTAAAGATAAGGTGCCAAATTTGGAAGATTATGCAGTTCTGGAAGAGTTTGAAGATGTGTTCAAGGAGGTACCAGGACTACCCACAAAGAGAGATATTGATTTCTCTATAAATTTAATGCCTGGAGCAGATCCAGTGTCAAAGATTCCTTATAGAATAAGTACACCAGAGTTGAAGGAGTTGCAAATGAAACATGAAGAGCTTCTGAAGAAGGGGTATATACGACCAAGTGTATCACATTGGGGTGCCCCAGTCTTGTTCGTGAAGAAGAAATACGTGACATTAAGATTGTGCATTGATTTCAGACAATTGAATAAAGTGACTGTAAAGAACAAATTTCATATTCCAAGGATTGATGATCTCTTTGATCAATTGAAGGATGCCAAGATATTTTCAAAGATAGATCTCAGGTCAGGATACCATCAGGTAAGGATTTTAAGGAGGAAGATATCAGCAAGACCACCTTTAGGACAAGGTATGGTCATTATGGGTTCACAGTGGTGTCATTTGGGTTGTCAAATGCACCAGTTGTTTTCATGTGCTTAATGAATGGTGTTTTTCTAGAATATTTAGACAAGTCAGAAGAAGATAATGAGCATAATTTGAGGATGGTGTTGCAAGTATTAAGGGAGCATCAATTGTATGCCAAATTAAGCAAGTGCTCATTTTATCAGAAGAAAATTCACTATTTGGGACATATCATTTCAAAGGATGGGATAGCAGTGGATCCTAAGAAGATAGAAGCCATTAGAGAATGGTTAGTGCCAAAGAATGTGACAGAGGTCAGATCATTCATGGGCGTTGCAGGCTACTACAATAGATTTATTAAAGAATTTTCAAAGATTGCACACCCAATCACTTCCTTGCAAAGAAAGGGTGTGAAGTTTCATTGGACATTGTATTGTGAAAAGAGTTTCCAACACTTGAAACAATTATTGACAAGTGCTCCAATACTAAGGATTGCAGACCCAAATGAAGACTTCATTGTATGCACAAATGCATGTAAAGAAGGACTTGGTGGAGTCCTCAGTCAAAATGGGTTTGTTATATGTTATGAATCAAGGAAGTTGAAGGAGCATGAAAGACACTATGCCACTCATGATTTGTAGTTGGCAGCCATAGTGCATGCCTTGAGGAAATGGAGACGCTACCTCATGGGGAAAATGTTTGAGCTAAGGGAAGACCATAATGGTCTGAAATATTTATTTGATCAACCAACTCTAAATGCTAAGCAAAGAAGATGGTTAGAATTTCTAAGTGAATATGACCTTGATATAAAGCATATCAAATGGAAAGAAAACAAAGTGGTTGATGCACTTAGCAGAAGAGTGCATGAAATGCATGCTACAGCCATTAGCATGTACCAATCAAATTTGAAACAGAAAATTTTAGAGGCTGCAAAATTAGATTTGCATTACAAGGAATTAGTGGCAAAATTACAGCAAGGTAATTTGCAGCAGAAAAATGAAGAATGCAAGCTAGATAATGATGAAATTATCATGTACAGGGGCATAATTTATGTACCAAGTTCCTAGGAATTGAAAAATCTGATATTGAGAGAAATGCATAATGTACCTTATGTTGGGCACCCAGGTTATCAAAAAACTATTGCAACTATCAAGAACCAATATTATTGGCCAGGAATGAAGAAAGAAGTTGTTGATTTTATTGCCAAATGTTTGGAATGTCAAAAGGTAAAAGATGAGCATAGACACCCAGTTGGTTTTCTACATCCATTACCCATTCTTGAGTGGAAATGGGAAGTTGTAACAATTGATTTCATCACCAAACTTCCCAAAACAAACAAACAACATGATTCTATAATGGTAGTGGTGGATAAGCTTACTAAAGCTGCCCATTTTATTCCAGTTAAGATCACTCACAAGGAAACCAACATTGTTGATGTTTATATGAAAGAAATTGCTCGATTACATGGCATACCCAAGACAATTGTGTTTGACAGAGATCCAAAATTTACCTCAAAATTTTGGAAGGGATTATTTAGTGGAATTGAAACAAATTTGAATTTTAGTACAACTTATCATCCATAATTAGATGGACAAATAGAGAGGGTGAATCAAGTGATTGAGGATGTGTTGAGGATGTATGTGATGGATAAACCATCAAAATGGGAATACTACCTACACTTGGTAGAGTTTTCTTACAACAATGGGTATCAAGCATCATTGAAGATGAGCCCATTTGAGGCACTTTATGGTAGAAAGTGTAACGCTTTGGTAAGTTGGGATAATCCAGCAGATAGAGCAATGGTTAGGCCAGATTTGCTTAGGGAAATGGAGGAGAAAATGATAAAAGTAAAACAAAATTTAAAGGCTGCCCAAGACAGGCAGAAAAGCTATGATGATAAGGGAAAAACTCACAGGGAATTTAATGTGGGAGACCATGTATTTTTAAAAGTGAAGGCCAACAGAAGTTCCCTGAAGTTGGGAAATTGTTCAAAGTTGGCAGATCGCTATTGTGGGCCATTTGAAATCCTAGAAAGGATTGGGCCAATAGCTCATATCACTGAATTGCCTGCATCTATGTCTGTTCATAATGTATTCCATGTATCATTGCTCAAGAAATATATACCTGATGCTAATCATGTTATTGATTGGAATGTGATTCAGGGGGAGCAAGAAGGCACTTTTCAAGTGCATTCGGTATGCATTCTAGACCGGAAAATCAAACACCTCCGGAATCGAGCCATAGGGCTTGTAAAGGTCCAATGGACCTGGTACATTCCTGAGGACGCTACTTGGGAGCATGAGGATGCAATGCGGGCATAATACCCACATCTTTTTGAGGATTTTTGAAATTTTTGTTGTATGTGTGTACATGATGCACTGAGGACAATGCATAAATAAGGGGAGGGGATTGTAATATCCCTAGGCCGAACCTAATTGTAAATGTAAATGCAAATGTACTTGAGTTGGTGAGTTGATTAATATCATTTTTGTATGCACCTTTCATGGCATAGTGTGTGCAGGTACTGCGCAGTAAAATGATGAAGTGTGCACATCCCAGGATACTGTGTGGAACAACTTAAGTGTGTGCGATTTTGAGGCCAAGGAGCCTTTGTGTATATGTTGTGTTTTATAGGCTGGTGAGCCAGTTATTATAAGCTAGGAGGCTTATGTTTATATTAGGCCAGAGAGCCTAGATGCTAAAGGCCAGTGCGCCTATTTTTGTATATGTCTCATCATTAATATAAAACACATCGTTGCGAGTAGACCGACCACGATACAAGAGTATGGGGGATTAAACTCCACTAGTTAGGGAAAGGGGGGGCTAAAAGTTAAGGAATGGGGGCTAAGCTAGGGAGCTTAATCCAAAAAAGAATATTATATTAATATTTCTTTAGTATAAATTATGGATAATTATTTTATCCTAAGTTCTAAAGTTGGGGACAAGTGGGCCAAAGTAGCTCCCAACATGACAAGTCTCAAGTTGGGGATATGCAAACATATAGTTTGGACTTAGTTCATTTTCCATCTCCTCCCATCATTCGGTCATCCAGTCAATCATCCCTC